>CAJHZI010000279.1:1010000-1115223 GCA_905160935.1 Enchytraeus crypticus | reverse complement strand
GCTATCATCAGGTAGTGAATCTATTTTATTAAATCATAATAATAATAGATTAGTTAAGTCCCCGTGTTGTCTCCGGGTTGCTTGGAGAATAGACCAACCGTGTAAATATGCATGTGTCATAGACAGCGACATAAAAACTAGATCAAACCAATGTCAGAAAAGGCATTCGGTAGGTGAGCGCCTAGGCTCCAGAAAGTGCTACAAAATTTAAACGTACGGAAAAACTTAAAAAGAAAGTCTATTCGTATCCCGACCCTAGTTAAACTGGGATCTAAGGGAAGAAGATGATGATGATTATAGATTAATTAATAAAATATTTGTGTAAATGATTCAATTTCTAAAATTTAGTAAATGAATCATTTACTACGAATGAAAAAGTCTCAAATAGAGGATTGACAGATGACATGATGTAGGACAGAGAGGATTTGAGACAGTTTATTCGTATCCCGATCCTAGTTAATCTGGGATTCAAGGGAAGATGATGATGAGTAAATGATTCATTTAATTTTTAACCACAGTCGATTATCAATGAACGTCTCTTTGTAAGGTTTGCTGTGCACTAGATTTACAAATGATTTCTGTGAATGTCTAAATATGTTATCATTAATTAAATAACTTAAAATATTAACTATCCGGATAAACCATTCACCTAGGTCGTGCGAACATTGCGTTTTCGTAAAATGCTAAACTATCTGTTGAGAATCATTAAATTATCTTATTGGATTATAGTAAACAGTGTAGGATAATATTTAACTATCTTGCAAAGATTCTCGAATGTATAGCTGTAGTATCTCACTGCTTGGAAAGATCTGAATACTCTGTTAGAGTATTCACCTCTATTACTTAGCATGTTTCCGCGTTGTGTCCGAGGCACTGAAGAATAGACCAACCTTTAACTGTAAGTGTTATGAGAGACGACAAAGCTTAAACTGAAGAATTCAATGAGAAACCACCTCGGAAGCCAAGTTATTCCCCAGCTAAAGGCTTCATAAGGAATGCGTAAGGTATAGCCTTTTGTAAAGGGATTAATTTGTTGTTCTATGGAGTGCTATATATGGGCATAAATGCAGACTCTGAGTATGATCATAAACCATGAACTTACCATTTCATAAAACACTAGAGAGAGAGAGAGAGAGAGAGAGAGAGAAAGAGAGAGGGAAAGAGAGTTAACATATAGAGATTTCTGAGAGATGCTTGAGGCTTTCTATCGCAAGCATCTGTAACAACTCACTTAATATCACTCACTCTGCCGACTTAACAACTCCTTTATCATCCTCTCTGCTCCTTTATCATACTCTCTACTCTTTTATCATCCTCTCTACTCTTTTATCATCCTCTCTACTCCTTTATCATCCTCTCTACTCTTTTATCATCCTCTCTACTCTTTTATCATCCTCTCTACTCTTTTATCATACTCTCTACTCTTTTATCATCCTCTCTACTCTTTTATCATCCTCTCTACTCTTTTATCATCCTCTCTACTCTTTTATCATCCTCTCTACTCTTTTATCATCCTCTCTACTCTTTTATCATACTCTCTACTCTTTTATCATCCTCTCTACTCTTTTATCATCCTCTCTACTCTTTTATCATCCTCTCTACTCTTTTATCATCCTCTCTACTCTTTTATCATCCTCTCTACTCTTTTATCATCCTCTCTACTCTTTTATCATCCTCTCTACTCTTTTATCATTCTCTGCATGCATTAGTTTACTCATCCTATACTCCTTTCTCGTTCTCTCTAGCTCTCTCTAGTATTCTGCTCAATGGTAGATCAAAGATACAAATTCCTACTCAGTCTGCTTTGGCACTCAGTAAGAGTACTCAGTTGACAAAGAAGTTGACCTTGTCACAAGGGCTCAGCCAATCTTAATGTACGAAAGTCTTTAGCGTAGGAGATGTCTGAGGTGGATGACAGGTACTACTTTATCATCAGCACATGTGCCATCTACTGTATATTTGAATTCAGCTTTTCAATTCATTTATTCGGATTTCGCTGACTCTCTATCATTATCCCTCTCTCTCTCTAGTGTTTGCCAATTGCGAGGTCTAAGGTACATATTTATGTCCACATCCTGCTTTCACGCCCAACAAACATGCAGAACACTTCATCAAAACTCAACTAATCAAGTATTACTTAAACTACCTTACTAAGACTAATACGGTAAAGTATTTACAACTGGTATAATAACCACCATAATTATCGTCATCATTTTATTCTTCCATTGAATCCCAGTTTAGCCATGGTCGGGACACGAACAGACTGTCTCCACTCCTCTATGTTTCATGCCATATTATCAGTCAATCCCCTATTTGTAATCTCTCTTAAACACCGCATTCCAAGTCAATTTTGGTCTACCTTTCTCTAACTTAACTTTCAGCTCATCCCTGCAAACTCTCTCTTCACTACATTCTTCTCTGCCTTTCTCACTGTATAACATCTCACACTTGTCTGAGCCAACCTATCCCTAATCCTCTCAACACTTGAGTTCATTCTTACATATTCATATTTCATCTATCCTTCCTATTTTTACTACATATTAGACTCAGCACCACTAGTACAGTAATTAATTTTTAATAGTTATAAATTATAAAAATGGTCAGAAAATATGTTAAGTTTAGAAGCCAGATTCAAGGATATAGTAAGGGACTACTAGTGAATATTCTACAGAAAAAGGCCCGTAGGACTTTTAGTTACAATATTCGTAGAATGAATTGTTTTTAGGAATTAAAAGAAAAGCCGATAGTTTAAAGAGTTGAACGACTTCATGAATAGACGGGCAATGCAGCACAGGATGGAATTGCTGCTGTTAGGGACGGGCTGCCTTTCATGATGGAAGCTGGGAAAATGTACACAATAATGGATTGTGATACCTTTTGAGATTTCAGATATACTAAGAAAATTAACGGTCTCTGGTTTAATTGACCAAATAGTGTCAAAAGATTGAACAAAGTTATGAAGTTTCAGAGTCCCGACGGTAACCCTTATAAGGAACTCTTAGATAAATACCACTAAATCAAAGATTTTATTAGAAAACGAGAGTAATATTATCCGTCTTGTCTGGCAACGTCTACACACTACTGCACCAGTGGATACTGCACCAGTGGATATTGCAACAGTGGCTACTGGCACCAGTGAATACTGAACCAGTGAATACTGCACCAGTGGATACTGCAACAGATGGATACTGCACTAGTGAATACTGCACCAGTGGATACTGCACCAGTAGATACTGCACCAGTAGCTACTACATCAATGGATACTGCACCAGTGGATACTACACTAGTGGATACGACATCAGTGATACTGCACCATTGGATACTGCACCAGTTTATACTGCACCAGTAGATACTGCTCCAGTGGTACTGCACCAGTGGATACTGCAACAGATGGATACTGCACCAGTGGATACTGCACCAGTAGATGCTGCACCAGTGGTACTGCACCAGTGGATACTGCACTTGCTTGCTTCTAGGTTTATCCATTGCGGTCTGACTAGAATGCGATCTTAAACGTCTGGAAGTTTTCCGCTTGTTTTTACAAGTTTGGCTAAAGCCGATTAGATTAGTACGACATTTAAATCTCTACGTTCTAACGTACTGCAGCTTTCTGCGTTTCCGACACAGCAGAGTTTCTTTAGACATGCACTAAATACTCTACACAGGTGTTAGTCTGATGCTATCTCTCGATAGCGTTCAGTAACGTTTAGTAGCGTTCAGTAGCGTTCAGTGTCGTTCAGTCAAGCGGCTGATCAGAGGTACATAATTCTACTCTTAAAAGCTATCACGCTCCAGAAAGAGCCGGCCATCTAACAACAAGCTAAATTCTTCGCATTAGGCTGCCCTTCAAAACTTTGCGTCCATAGCTAGAAGTAAAATTTGGCTTATGATATGGTTTCCATTTGCCTACATTCACGTAAGCAAAAGGTATTCAGTTCTTGCTTAGTCGCCTGTTTATGCAGTTTATGGTTACTCTTATTTTTATTTCTTATTATACAGCAATTGAATTTTATGGCTTACATATATATTGTTTTCTTGTTAAATTGTAAAACCAAGCATTGCTGTACATTGTCTCTAGGCAAGCCAAACCCATTGCTGCTGTCGCTCGCCTTCTTTGATCAAACTCTTCTTTGATCAACCTCTTCTTTGATCAACCTCTTCTTTGATCCATCTCTTCTGTAGTTGAGCTCGATGCCGTCGATTGTGTGGGTTTTTGATGACTCATGTGGATTTATGATGACTCATGTGGATTTATGATGACTCATGTGGATTTATAATGACTCATGTGGATTTATGACGGCTCGTGTGGATTTATGATGACTCGTTTGGGTTTATGATGACTCATGTGGGTTTATGATGACTCGTGTTGGTTTATGACGGCTCGTTTGGGTCTATAACTGCTCGGGAGAATTTATTAAGCCAGATTGACTAAACTTAACTTCATCGTATAAGGATATCATAAAATAATTGTTATTTTTGTTACGTATATGGACCAAATAGGCTACGTTATTGCTGCAACTAAAACGACGAAAGGTTAAACTTATTAGATTCTGAATTATATTAAAAATTTTATAGAATCAACGCAACAGCTCTTTCACAATCGCCGGGTGTCTGTTTTAATTAACGCAGAAATTACTTTCATAAATATCAAAATACACCAAAGCCATCGAGCCGCTACAATGAATCTGCCGTTATCTGAACGCCCGTATTCATTATAATCGTAGAAAAACAATGATAGCAAATGCAAAAATAGTAGTAACCACAATGAACTTCTAATCTACAATATATATATATATATATAGAATGAGACAGAACTAACACATCAACCTATAAAGAATATTCATTACAGTAAAATAATTGACCTAGTCAGTGGAATGAAATGGGAGACATCGTACTTTAACGAGTGAATTAAACAATTCTTAAGTTAGTAAGATAATATCACATAATCATCAATAAAATATCTCATAAAATAACACAGAATAACAATTAACGATACTCGGATAACAGTGTTCAGAAAACGTATAACAACTTGAATTTATAGCATTTATAGCAGTGTCTTTGACCAGTCATAGACCTCAAGTTATTGGCATTAATAAATTGAAAGGAGAAACAAAATTTCAATAGTTAAACGAAGCTGCTTGGGTATTGAGGTAAAGCAAAATCTCTTTCGTGCAAGAAAGTTATATCTAGTTTCTTCTACCGTGAACACAAAGAAAATAAAAGTAATAGCCAAAATTTATGGTCTTTTTCACGAAAAGCACATCTTTGATTAAACTTGTTACCAGTTTCAAGAGTTAGAGACATTCTAATACCAAGAAGCATTGACAACTGTCACTTGGAGGAATTACTGTTAGTAGTTATAAATTTAGAGTCAGGCATGAAGTTAACACCAGCTTCTGTATTGAAACATATTATTCGTCATTCCTGTGATTAGTATTATTTATAATATAAAAATAAAATAAACAAAAAATTATAGTTTACAATTCCGAGTAATATTAGCAGAGAACAGTGTTAAATGGCAAATACATTTAAGTTTCATGCTCCTTACTCTAAGAAGTAGGCTCCAGCTCAGGCCGTGTTGGTAACACTACTACAGAAATTTTAATTTCTACTGAGAAACAAAAAATGTAATAATAATAGTAATAATAATACCAATTTGCCCAGTGGGTGTTAGTAAATTTACAACGACACACAGAAGATTGTTACTTCCGTGTAATGATTATTGTCTGATTGAAATAACAATTAACATATAAATTTAAGAATTAAAATAATTAATTAATATTTATAATTGTGAAGTTGCCAAAATCCATAAGTAAACATTTATTTCTCTTTATAGTGTTCTACAATAGGCAGGTTCAAAGTACATATTCCTACTCATATTCCGTAAAGAACAACCCATCGATTAACAGGTTCATCTCTTCATAAAAGGCTATGCTCACCCACATCTTAATGCAGCCGATAGTAAAGGAATAATATGGCTAAAAATTAACGAAAATAACAAAACAAAAATTAATAATTGGTTGTCAAATAAATAACCAATTAAACTTCAACAAGTAACCAGGTTTACTGAGGCAGTAGAATAGACACTTATAATTAAGTTCAAGAGCTTTTGAGTTGCCTAATTAACTGATATAAAATTAATGTTCAAGTTATAAGAGACGTTTACAATAAAAACCTACGGACTTTCTGTTTTCAGCAAAATACGAAAAATACGAGTAATACTGGCAAACCTGCTAAGACCACAACAGAATAACAAAGTTCCAATGATTAGGGGTTGACAGCTTAAAATTGTAAGTAAAACAATATTAACATTCACCATGTTTAGTTTTTTTACATTTGAAGACATACGACTTGCTGTTTCCTTGACTATGATTTCTTGAGGAACAAGAAGATATTTAGAAACTAGAGTAATCAAAAGATACATGTGTAATTAAATCAAATTATCTGCTTTGATAATTTACGTATGGTTATATCCTGTATTTTAGGTGAAAAACATGAATCACATATGAATGAGAGGATACATACCTTATCAATATTTTACGTTCATTTGCATCTAAAATGTTGCCAATGAAAGTAAATTAAGTCCAATATTTTTAAATTGAAAGAATTTGTAAATGTATTTGCATTTTTGCGCATGGAATATCAATTTTTGCCAGCAAATGAAAACAACGTAAGCAATCAATCGATCTAAAATTTAGTTTCTGTATTTTCAGCCTATGATAATGTCTGGAGAATAACAATTGAAGAAAATCGGCGCCGAATTGCTTGAGCTCATATTAATATATTCAACAATTAGGTACATACATTTGATACCACAAACTTCAGATAAGCATTTTTTATTATAGGCTGCAGTCAATGGCGATTTCGGTAAGATATCCGACTGCGGATCAGTAAGTGCGGGACTCAAATCCTGGGTTAGCCGGTCACTGATAGCGCTTTCGAGCTAGGAAACTGACGCTAAGATCAGATTTAGAGCTTCTGCTACCTAATAAAACGTGTAAGACAATTTTTGATAGAAAAAAAAATGAGTTAGTAGCAATGACTTGTAAAGTAACTGCTTACTTAAAGGTTGCTGCCATCTTTAATATCGTTCATATAATAAATAAAGCCCTTTATTTGGACGGATCTTACATCATTTGCTATGTTAGAAATGCTAAATTTAAAGCGACTATGGAATGTGACTGAATTTCAACATATTTGAATACTGGAGTTGATTAAATTGATATTTCGCCAAGTTAAAAATTATATAGTCCGATTTTTTAAACAAAATAGTTTGGGCTTAAGCTAATTGTTTAATACGGTTTAATGAGTTTAGGTTTATGTCGAGGCATAACCACTACCAATTCTGACATATTTAAGCGTCAAACGAATACCTTGAATTTGTGAATGCATCTGAATAATATAACAGATTAATAAATTTCGATAACTGGCTTCTGATTTGATTTAATTTACAACATCACTTAATTATAACAAGTAATTCTAGTGAAACAGTGTGGTATAGAAACATTGCTAACAACGAGACGGATTTTCAATAGGCTCCATAAATTGCTGCACCATTTTCCAAAAAGAATGGAAAAGAAGGTCCAACCGCATCCCGACCCCAGTTAAACTGGGATTCAAGGAAAGATGATGACGATGATGACGATACTGATTTCCAATACAGACTCGAAGCTATTGTCAAAAGCTCGCGATATTTTTTCCAAATCGTACCAAATTACATTTCAGAATTTATTAATAAAAATAATACTAAAATTTAGAATTATTACTAGAATTAATATTACAAATTCATGAGTTACCTTATGGAAAAAATATTAATGAGTCCTATCTATGCTATTCAAGCACTGGATTTATAGCTCATTGAACTGAACATATTATGAATAAGGATATATTTCTATGGATACCGAATTACAATTACTGGCTCATATTTGGTCTTAAAAGTTTAGAATTGTTAATTGAAAAATAAAAAATAGCTACATTATAAAAACCAGTATATAATACCTTTCTATATTTCTTAATATACTACTATGTCCAATAAATGATAAGCTACAACATAATTATAGAAAAAATTAAGCTATTAAGCTGTAATTTTCAAAAATTATCTAATATAATTTTGATTACTACAGACAATTTAAATTCTAATATCTTAATTTTGAACACGAAATAAATGACATTAGTTCTACATGTAGTATTGCAGTAATGCAAACAGTATAGGCTGGGCTGTACCGTATAGGCATATCCATCAGCAGAGCTGCCATTTGGAACTATACAATATTTGGTATTCTCTTTAAATAAGACGACAATTTAAACGGAACAATAAGTAAATAAATATCAAAACTCAGGAAATGTTTGATAGCTGTAAAAAATTACACATTTTTATTTCCTATGATTTTAGGGATACGACATTAAGGACTTCAGATTTAGTTCTACACAGTAAAGGAACACGAGGCGCAGGGAGCTAAATGCTAAAATCTAATTTGAGAAAACCTTAACATTTTGACACTGCTCGACGAATTACCTAAATCAAAGGAACACGCCGAAATGAACTAAGATGAAAATGAAAAGATTACTATTTTATGCAACCCCAATGCGTACAAATATTTTTCTCTTAAGAACTGCACTCTAGCCTGAAAGTTACTATAGCAATAGGGTATCAGTAAGAAACGAAAGAGCTGAATATAAACATACAAGTGCCTAATGGAATGGTGCAGCTGAAAAGCTAATCTTAAAGCCTGCTTCATTATTATCAGATTGGTAGCTGCGGTGCGTATTATAATCCGAGCCATATTAATTATCAGAAACAACGCTATAAAAGTGACCAACAAAACCGGTAGCCATTGAGTAAAGGTACAATACAAGCTAAACCAAAGTAAGCAAAGAGTCAATATTATACATGATTGTAGAATATCAACAGAAATGCGAGCAATATGACGTCACACGTGGCGTCACAAAGGGGCTGAACCTTGCAATGTAATATATTATCGCTCAGTAACGAGATCATTACAACACAATCTTCGACTTCTTCCTGCCTTATTCAAAATTTCCTTACAATTCTTCTCTGGCAATTTACCGGATGACACCTTGCTGTACACCGCTTCACTAAGCATATCTTTCAAACGTCAGCTTTCTGCAGTCAGAAAGGTTCAACGTTAATATATATTTCTCTCTCGCTCTCTTTGATTTCGCACTATCTAAAGAGCACTACATCGATCAGCGGATTGAGCACATCACAAAGTCTCTACCTCTATCAAACCTAAATGTAGCCTGTAAAAAGGGGTAAATATGGCTCCGAAAATGGTTTCCCACTGCATATATATACAAGCTTAAATATAACATCAGAGTAGTTCTACGCAAAACAATAATTATAGTTAATATTAATCGTATGGAAGCCGTTACATACGTCGTCAAAAATATATGAGACAAGCAGCAGTTCGATAGCGGATAACATTACAAAACATTCGTATTAGCTGCAAACATACGTATGTATTATCAATATAATAAAGCAGCGTATTAATTGTAAACTATGCAAATACAGCTACAATATGTTTCGCCATTATATTAATAGTGTGCGCAATGTAAATTTAAATAGCATTATATACAAATAATTAGCAATTCACAAAAACTGGGGAACCATTAGCTGTATTTAATTAAATGGTGTAATGAGAATAAATCAAATATCATTTTAACATATAGTTAAGAATTAATTAATTGTCTTTTCGAGGCAAAAATATTTAATATAGCGAACGATGTGTTAAAAATGCCTGTCAGCAACCAGAGTAGGAAAAACTACATCATACAAAACAACGTTTTCGTTATTGAACTATGAGTTTTCTTCAGAAAGTAATAAACAAATAGCAGAATGAAATCCAATGCTTTTAACAATGCAACATAATTTGAATTTCATGAACATTCATTTGATACTTTTCTGTCCAGTATAACAGTTACAAAATCACTCATCGGGTTAAACACAGAATCTTGCAGGAGTGAATCACATTAGTAATACAAACAATCAACACAGGACAGACAAGATTGCTAAGACTTGTTGAATTGTGACTTGGAAAATTCTTTCCGATTCCTCAGCTTTCTTATTACAGCGGCCTACTTTAGCAATGAGAAGTTTAGTATTACACTGAACTTATCTGAATATAATGCTTCACTTGTCTATTCAAATACTGCATATTTGCATGAGTGATTTGTAGATCGTTATTAAAAGCCAAGTCAACCATAAATTAAGAAATACCAGAAGGTTTCCTTAAAGCAAGCTAATTCTAAATTAGAGATATCTTCTGAAATTTATGCAATGGAATTCACTGAGAACTGGTATATATTTTAACCTTTTCAAATTCATACACAACCAATAAATATCCATCTTCTTCTTTCCCTTAATCCCAGTTTAACTATGGATAAATAAATATCCACCAAGAAAGATAAATATTTTTGGCGCACTACATCGTACTTAAAAAGCAGGGGCATCTTGAACATATAAAAACTTTGATAGGCAGTATTTATTAGCATTGGATAGTTTAGAACGCTAAGGATTTTTTATTATTTTAAAACTTCATTCTCTAGCTGCTTGAGTGTACCCTCATGGAAGTAGCTGAGACTTTTTTCTGATCTTCAATTTACTCTCAACCGGCTCTTGCGAATTTCGTTTGGCCCAAAATATTTCAGGCACATGCTAAGCAATTGAGCAGACTCCAAACCAGCTATTCAATTTTGAAATTACCTGAACGGACCCGAATAGATGGATATTACCCTTAAATTTTAGCCTTACCCTTCAGTATTGATCTCAGATCTATGATACAGTAACTGACTAATTTGTTACAATTTGAATAGTTGCAATTCGTATACAAATATCCGACTAAGGTTTAGAAATCATCAGTTACTGATCACGTCATGATTATTGCCTAATTTAGCGAATAATGACGTCACATGTAGCGAATAATGACGTCACTTGTTGCGAATTACGACGACATTTGTTACGAGCAATCATGAAGTCCGCCGCCGGATAGACGGAGCAATATTATTGGACGAAGCTTGAGTTAATGAGTCATCAAGCCGTGAGCTTGTTGTTGTTCTTCCCTCCTTTACCGAGCCAACCCTTCTGCATCCTCCTGTCTGCACCTCGCAACTCTGCGTGAAATAAAACATGAGAAAAAAGAAAACTTAACAGCAGATTGGCTCTAGCGCTCAGTACATCAGCATTATTAATATTACTACTGGCTGAAGCCAGTGGCGAAGTCGGTAAGATATTCGACCGCGGATCAGAATGTGCGGGGTTCAAATCCTGGGCTCGCCCGTCACTGACATCGCTTTCGAGTGAGGAAACTGACGTTAACCGTAGCTTTAGTTTAGCTTTATTAGAATGTCGTTAATAGTGTAGGGATAACGTCATGAACTTTTAAATGACAGATCCTGAAGTTAATTTAACCCTCGTGGGTTTGAATCCCAGTTGTGCTGATCTGAGCGTAAAATCTCGGACATTCACAGGACTGGTTATACGGAAATGGTTTAATTTGCCTAAAGGTTTAAACATCTGGTATTAAATGTGATAGATATCAACATAGTTGATCATTTCACTATAATGCGTGCTTACTTTTTACTACTGGGTGTTCACAATAGTAAATCGAAAAATCATAACCATAAACACTCTAGTATATAGGAAATACGATGAAATATAATTACGCAAGATATTTAAATATTTCCTATTTGAGTATTTAACATGACAAATATTGTTAACTTCGACACTCTGTGATTTAAAACCATCGAATGTAGACAATCTAATAGTGGAAAACTAAAGAATGCTCCAAATAATCCTCTTTCTCTCTCTCTCTCTCTCTCAAGTGTTTTATCAACGACTGATTCAAGTTATAAATTTTACTGATAGAATGATACAAAGCTCTCCTTAAAAAATATCGTTTCATCATGATGGTGTAGCCTTTAGTAGAAGGGTTGATTTAAGAACGTTTACTATAACCATTCAAGTAAAAAGTATACAAATGGGCCAGAACAGACAGCAAATTAAATTAACTCAATATAATTGACTAATTAGCTAATCAACCTCATCGGAAGAGTGGTCGCTAAGCTTGCATTTCTGGCACTCCTCCCACTGAACCTTGCGACCCTTGAGCCGGGTGAGGGGTGACTTGGAGGGGCCGGATGATCGTCGACTGTCCACCACCTCCAGCAGGGAACTCACGTGCGCCTGAAGAACCTTCGCCGGGGACCGTCGAACACTTACCGTGGACGGCTCTAAACGTAGAGAAATTTGCAAAACTTTGATGTACATTGCTATCATCAGACCAATATGATAACAAAATAAACGTGAAAAAAATGTACAGATTTCACAGCATCGAAATGTAGTCATCATCATCATCATCATCATCTTCCCTTAAATCCCAGTTTAACGAGGGTCGGGATATGAATAGACTTTCTCCAGTCCTCCCTGTCCCACACCATATCATCGAAAGGAGTGTTTGATAAAAATTAATTTCACGATTGATGAGTATTATTTAGTCAGAATCAAATTTTCAGTTAGGTTCCGATTGTAGATCAGAAGCTGGGAGTTCAAATTCAGTGTTCGACCAGTCACTGACATATTTTTGAGTCAGGAAAGACTTTAAACTTGGCTTAAGTGTTTTAACTTAAAAACTTTTAAGTACTACTTAAGTTATAGTCACTGTCTTTTTTTCTACCTCTCTCTCTTTCTCTCTCTCTCTCTCTCTCTCTCTCTCTCTCTCTCTCTTTATTTAGTGCCAAGATAGTAACAACTGCATGCAAGGTTACGCTTTGATACATATTAAGTTTTTTAAGGAATTTACATTCCTGCATCAATATTTAATGACTTGAATGTTACATATGGTAGATTGTATACAAAGACTATTTTGGATCCTTATAGGTGTCTTGTGCTTGAAGATAACCCCTGATTTTTCAATATTATTCTAACCAATGATGCTATGTTATTTTACTTTGCTTATCGAAAAATATATATAATAAATTAACTTAAGTGTTCTGTGAAGTGGCAGGTTCTAGGTATATATTCACTGGCTGGAGCCAGAGGCGACGTTGGTAAGATACTCGGCCGCGTATCAGTATGTGCGGGGTTCAAATCCTCGGATCGCCCGTCACTGACATCGCTTTCGAGTGAGAAAAACTGACGTTAACATTAGCTTTTTTTACAATACTCAAAATCATTTTTCACGCTCAGTACGAGTACTTTGTTGTCGCCGTTTTACAATGTTGACCCCTGGGAAAGGCCATGCTTTACCAAATCCTACTGTTTCAGTTAACTTAGGAACAAATGTTGATGGGGCGGTTTCTCACTGAATTCCGCAGTATCCAGATGCCTCTTACGGCAAATGTACTTTACAGTTGATCTATTAATAGTAACCTCCACACAACAGCGGGTGGATTTAACAAATCTACCCGGTAAATTAATGAATGCAAAAGATAAGTTGAATTTTCTATCTCCATTCCAAAGGACCTACCTAAGCTGTTAGTCTTTTCCAGGCACGCCAGTGTGTCCTCTGTCATGCCTTCCGTCACAGAGCTTTTCCTAATGGCATCATGAGAGACTGACCGACAGTAATTGTTAGGAATGCTTAGGCTACTCTTCCTGCCGTGGTTACTAACAAGAGATATCGACATGGGAGTGGACTTAGTGCTGTTGTTATTCCCACTCAGGGGAATCGAATTCCCACTCAGGGAATTCGAATTCCCACTGAGGGGAATCGACTTGCGGTGCTGGGGGTTGACGTTGTTGTTTGTTGAGCGAGCGTGGACGGGGGACCCCCCAGACCTGGAGAGTTGCCACCAGTGCGAGAGACCCCTCCGCCAGGAAGGGCTAGGGCGAGCCTCCCCCCTCGTGTCGGCTTCACCGTGAGGCGACAGCGGCGCGCTCGAGCCTTCCCCCCTGTCCTTCAGCGCCCGCTTGTCGTCCTTCTTCTGCATAATAATGAATGAATGTTAATAATGACAAATGAAAGATATAACATTAATTAATTGGCGATTTTGTTTCTATATTCACAAAATGAACTCAGATTTTACTTCTATATATGTTTTAACATAGATTATAGATAGAAGTTAAATCGCAGTTAAATTAATGACGTATTTCATACTCTTTATTTGATATGTTGTATAGATTAAATAAGTTTACAACCTACTCACAACTGGTTATGGTTATATGCACTTTCAAAAACACTCAGCCTGAAAAAACTGGTAAAGCTAAGGTTAACGTCAGTTTCCTAACTCGAAAGCAATGTCAATGACGGGCGAGCCCAGGATTTGAACCCCGCACATACTGATCCGCGGTCGAGTGTCTTACCGACTTCGCCACTGGCTCCAGCCTAGATGGACACCATCCTTAATTTAGACTCTCGTCTACATAAGTAGAGTACTGACTCTATCGTGCCGCTTTACCTTGATGGAAAGCCTCCTCTCGGACTCTCTACTAGAGTCCCTGTCGGACTGAGTGGATGAGGATCGTCGATCACGACTGAGCAGATTCGCCAGGGCCGGGATGCCCTTCCGTGTCTTGAGCTGAGTGGAATGAGAGTCCGAGGCTCCTGGATCAGAGGTTCCCACAGACCGCTCGTCCACCAGGACTGTGTCCACGTCTTTATGAAATACGTCATTAATCAAAATAAATTAAAGTTCAAAGCAAATCATCATCATCTTCTTCCCTTGAATCCCAGTTTAACTAGGGTCGGCATACGAATAGACTGTCTCAAAGCTTCTCTGTCCTACATCATAAAGTTCGATGCTAATAAATAAAAAAGTAAGAACGCAAAATAGTAAACAAGTCAAAAGAGATATAAATCGAAACGTTGAAACGCTGTTCTTGCTCCTCATGGGTACCCTAAGGGATGATTAATCTGAGAGGATATTTACAGGCATCCAGTCAATCAGGTTAATATGCTATCCACTAAGCCATAAAACAGGTTTATATAGGTTTACACAAATCTAACTTTCTAATATCCTACAAAACGGTAGGGAAGTCATATTTAGAGCAACACACAATAGTGTATCTAATTTACAGAAAGCAATTTATCAACCGTTAAATACAACCCGCTCGATTGTCAATATTTTTGCCAACAATGTCATAAATATAAGCAAACGTTTTAAAAGTTGCTAGGGTGCTCTCTTGATGTAGATCACAGTAAAATATCAATAAATATTAGTAAATAACAGATAAATAAAACAAGCATTATAGACATGTTGAAAGAATAAGATTGTTGAAAATTATAAACCATTCCTATTATGACAAATTTTATTAACTCTGACTCTTTTGATTTAAAATCATCGAATGTAGACAATCCAATTGTGAAAAACTAACGACAACTCTACATAATGCTCTCTCTCAAGTGTTCTAACAAATGACAGATTCAAGGTACAAATTCCAGCTGGCAGTCGGCGTTCGCGTGCGACAGAATGACAAACGATCTCCATCAAATCAAAACATTTGATGGAAACAGTCACTATAAGAGAGTCACTCTTTATCAAGGTAAAAATTAGTTTTAATATTAGGATTTTATAGCATTGCAATCATACCCCTTAATGCCTGAAATGACTTGTCAACTTGAGGCACTGATAGCTTAGATACTGCTGCGTAGGTTCGATTCTCAGTACAGTCCGAATCAAGCGGATGAGATCCTTCCTCAGGACTCTCTTGTGAATCCGAAGATACGACGGAAGTCCGACTGTCCGCGGATTCAATGGCGCTACAACAGTTTCAAAAAAGTTATATGAATTGTGTTAACACAACTAGAAAATTGAAAATAAATCGAAAATATAAATAAGTTCTTTCTCGTTAGTTCCATTTTGTATTCAGTTAAAAACCTTCGATTAGATACGCTAAAATCTCATTATCTGTGCATCTAATAGGAAAAGTAGTAGAAGTTTTGGTGAATCGAATATTAGTCTATAGTTTAGTAAAAACAAGTAAAGGGTATACCCACTACTTGATTCGAAGTTTGATTGAGAAACACATTAAAATAATCTAGTCAATTAAAATAATCTATCTATAATATTTTGATATTATAGATAGATTATTACTAATATGTAATTAATATTTTGATTGATATACTGTATATATATATATATATATATATATATATATATATATATATATATATATATATATATATATATAAAGCAGAGTCGAAAGCAGAGATGATACTCAGCAACAACAATTTGGATTTAGGAAAGGATGCGGCACAAGAGAAGCAATAGGCGTAATGCGGGTTCTTTGCGAAAGAAGCTTAGAATATGGAAATGACGTTTTTGTATGCTTTGTAGACTTCGAGAAGGCCTTTGACAGGATTGATTGGATGACGATGATGAATATTTAAAAATAATAGGAATTGATTGGAGAGATAGAAGACTAATTTTGAACTTGTACATGAATCAAAGAGCAGTAATCAAAATCCAACATGAATACTCAGAAGAAGGTGAAATAGGACGTGGAGTAAGACAAGGTTGTAGCATTTCTCCGCTGCTGTTTAATATTTACGCTGAGGCAATGATGGAGGAAGCCATGGAAGACTTGGAAGAAGGAATAAAAATAGGAGGGAATTTGTTACAAGATGTACGATTTGCAGATGACCAAGGAATGGTAGCAGGCAGCGAGATTGGATTGCAGAAGATAATGGATAGGCTGAATGATACGGCCATAAGATATGGCATGAAGATTAATATAAAAAAAGACCAAAGTTATGAGAGTGTCCAATAATAAAGGCGAAGTTAATATCACAATAAATGGTACAAAATTGGAACAGGTAAGGTGTTTCAAATTTCGGGTCATACTATAACCGATGATGGGAAATGTGAGACGGAAATATGCAGTAGGATTGCACAAGCAAAAGCGCCTTTGGTAGTAGAAAAGAACTATTAACAAAAAGTCGTCTAAAGAAAGACACAATGATCAAGATAGTGAAAACTTTGGTTTGGACCACACTATTGTATGGATGCGAAACATGGACCTTAAGGAAGGAAGATATTAGGAAACTGGAGGCATTGGAAATGTGGATTTGGACAAGAATGGAGAGGATTAGCTGGACTCAAAAGGTTACAAATGAGGAAGTCCTGGAGAGAGTTGGCACAGATAGACAGTTGATAAATGTATTAAGAAATAGGAAGAAGAGATAGATAGGACACATTCTAAGGGGGGAAGGTCTATTAAAAGAGGTCATAGAAGGTAGAATGGAAGGAAAAAGAGGCAGGGGCAGGCCGAGATTAGGTATGTTAGATGATTTAAAGACCCACTCATGTGTGGAAATGAAGAGGAAGACGGAAGACAGAGAAGAGTGGAGGCATTATGTACCATGGGCCTGCCAGTAGGCAGTGCACTAAGAGATATATATATATATATATATATTGTCAGTGTATAATTGTGCAAATCCGTCTAGCAAGTGTTCTGGTCGATCAAAGACAGCTATTTAGCAGTTATCAGCATATTCAACTAACCTTCTCACAGAGCACATCAGTGTTATACGTAAGCTCATTAATAACTAACGTTTCTGAACGCTTTTTTTATAGATTTCTTCAGTATTTGCTTTAGATCGTCTGCATGAAATTCAGTTAGTTGAGCAAATTGCAAACTATACTTTTATATAGGTCTGCACACGTCAACTACGATTAATATTTAACCTGAGTTCCCTATCAGGTGCAGATATCTACGTACATTTGATGGATGTAGACAGAACAAAATAATATTCGAAAATTTGATTCGTAGTTAATTTTAATTGTCTTGTAGTTAATTTTTAGTTAGTTGTCTCCCTACAAACGTTTAATGTTAGATAGAAATACAAGGCGAAACCTTCTGTTCTGAGGCTCCATTGGTCTCCCTTCAGCCGACCTAGAAGAATGATTATCATTGGAGTGCTCGTTAGCCCTGTGAAGCTTCATCGAAGTCTCAACAACAGTCCTCGATATCATCTTATCACGCGGACTGGCATGTGAATGAGAAGCACTCTGTGCCACAGCGACAGATGACGACAGAGAACCTGTTAGCTCTGAGTGAACGAGATGTTCCGCCTCCACATCATCGTCATCATCAACCTCATCATCCTCATCTATGTCGTCATCCTCGTCAGAAACGGCATCGAGAGCAGAGATGAACGGGGTAATATGTACATTAGTGGCCGGAGTGATCAACGTCCTACCGGGGGCGTACTGCCTCCTGTGGCCGATCGAGAGTCCCAGCTTTCTGCCGTAAGCGGAATGTAAATTGGAAGATCTGGCAAGAGGACACCAGAGAGGTCCAGTGGGACTCGCCGCATCGTCCGGACTAAAAAATAAATCCAAAGCATGAGCTCCGCTGTGCGAAAACTTACCGTAGAAGTTACCGTTGGGGCTTGAGCCAGTTTCTTCTTTTCTAGAATATTCCCAGGAATCTCCCGATTCTCTTTCACCATCGCCTTCCAACGATAGCGCCAGAGACTCTCTGATGGAGTTCTGAACGGGCGATAAATTTTTTAGATTTAATATCCCTTGTTGTGAATCCCCTGTCAGAGTGTCCGAATCCGACAGCGGAATATTGATAACGGTGGGTAGAGATACTTCCGAGTCCTCCGACCTTAGGGTAACGGAATCGTAATAGGAGACGGATCGAGGTTGCATTGAATCCGTAATATAACATTCTCCTGATAATCGATCAGGAAGACTTGCACCGGAAACGGAAGATGAGCAGGGGATACTAATAGCAGCAAGTTCCTGAGGTACTGAGTTACTTTTATGTCCAACCGAGCCTCCCTTGGATTCATTATCCGAAAGTCTTTCGTGTTTAGTCGAATTAATCCGAAGCGTTACATCTAACGACGGATTATCGGTTGTCTGAGCGGTACGAGATTTAGAATATCGCGACAGAACAGAGGACTCGTTCAAATGAGCAGCACCCCTGCCTGACCTCGAGGTTGACGCCTCCTTACGACAAAGTTCTACATCACGACTTGATCGACCTAATAGTCCGTCCTTTCCTTTCTTGAGCAGATCATCTTGCATAGCATTAACATCATCATCGTAAAGTTCTTCTTCACTAGGCGACGACTCCACCGCCTCTGCTAAGGAGTCTAAGAATCTACTGGACGGCCCAGCGGTCAGACCATCGTCGTCTTCTATCTCTGTAGCCTCGGAGGAGTCATCTCCCGTGCTGCAGCTGTCGAGCAGACTGTCCTCAGGAGTGGCCGTGGGCGCCAGGAGCGGAGCTTTCCTCTCCACTTTCTCCGTCATCTCTTGTTCCTCCGGTAAAGACTCCGCGGTTGATTGCTTTCGTTGTTCCATCACTGAGGAACCCGGAATGAGACTGCTCCGCGTGATGGACAGTCGCTTGGAAGCGGTAGACTTGAGACTGTATTGAAGGCTGGAGGGACGCCGAGCTCTGGATGGACCACCCGCCTGGACGATGCTGACAGTCTTCACCACACGGGAGGTCGACGCGGTTGACGACGGACGGTTCGCTGTGGGGAAATTGGCGGGAGCTGACTCTTTGGGTGAGAGCCTTGGAGGCTGCGAATATAAAAACACAAATCTAATATAAAATATATAGAATATAAAGATATTGCTGAAATAATATAATATAGACTATAAATGTAATAATAGATATAAAAATAAAGAATATAAATAAATTAATGTAATATAGAATATAATATAGAATATAAAAAGAAAAGAAGAATTCAGAATATAAAAATACAAATCTAATCTCCACGGTAGCTGCATCGATTTGAAGAAACTGTGACATAATTCTCAAATCTTAACAATTATTATACAATGTTGTGCTCAAAAAAGCACACTATCTTACATAAGATTATCCGTATTTAAATGTCTTACAATCACAGCACTTTCATGTAACCTAGGGACGGTAGTGATAGTCAAAGCTTAATTAGCAATATTGGACAATCTTGTTAAATATATTTTTGCACACGATTTCATATCCTAAAAGACTATAGTGTGATGGTGTCACATTTTTATTGCTTTCTGGATATCTGGTTTAGAACCTGCTTTTGTTTTTAGAGTTCGAAACCTTCCTTTTGTTATTTCGGCTTGTGATTCAATAGTGCTCAGTGTTTTCACTGACGACACAGTAGCACCTTAATTGTATTTGTGAAAATTATTACGTATTGTTGAATACGCTGTTGGTGTTGAGAGTGATACTTTTTGCCGTATGACATCACTTTAGAGTGAGGAAACTGACGTTAATAGCTACTTCGAACTCTATGCGTCACATTTAGAACTCTTGAGTAGTCCATCCAACCCTCCTCCTCCACAATTTCCTATCCATAGCGGATTCATACACATCACCGTCCGCATGACTGAATTTAACATCTAATATACTTAGGTCTTTATTGTATTGTTTAATTAAGTTATATTTATTTTTCATACTTATCTTTAATGTATTATTGGATAATAAATCTAAATGTAAACGCTTTTCTTACTGGAGTATTTTAATTTCATCTTTACATATGTCCTATCAATCTTAGTCTCTTTTTTCTTATGATTTCACTCCAAGGAATTTCTTTTATAGTTTCGTAAACTTGATCATTGTTTATTATATATATTGTATATTTAATAGATTTTTAATAAATTACTTTATTTGTGAATTATTTATGAATCCGCTATGGATAGGAAATTGTGGAGGAGGAGGGTTGGATGGACTACTCAAGAGTTCTAAATGTGACGCATAGAGTTCGAAGTAGCTATTAACGTCAGTTTCCTCACTCTAAAGTGATGTCATACGGCAAAAAATATCACAAAACTTTGTGAAAACTTGGGATTCATAGCATCATTTATTCAGCATATAAAGGTGACATTATGAATACTGATGTATAAATGAAAAGCTGTGAAGCTAAGTAGAAAAGCTGTGAAGCTAAGTATAAATAAAGGCTTTGGCTCTACCAGTGATTGACGGAAGAAAAGTTTAAAGAAAGCTATTCACTGAAATGGTACGTACCACACCACTGCTGGCTGCAATACCGTAAGAACTATCACACGTCGGCTCTCTCTTCCCCATCAGCCCCGTTCCTCTCCGAGCGCTTCCAAGCATGCTCTCCAGCCTATCCTGCTTGAGAGAGGCACCGGGATTTGTGACCGACAGGTCCAGTGTGAGGCTGAGCTTGGGTGGAGGAACCCGCCGCTGACTCAGCGGTATCCGGGTGGGACCATTGGAAGCATTCGGGACACCTGCGGGTCCCGGTGGTCCACCTGGTAATCTTAACTGACCGGGCAGGCGGGATCGAGAAGTGCCGGTCGGTGTAACGGGTCGACCTAGGCACTTGGTCGGGTCGACATCGAGGCGGTTACCGAATCCAGCTTGAGGAGCGGGGGCGCCGCCAGGACCTGCCTGCAGGCCCGTGCTGGATGCGCCTATACTCGAGTCCTTCGCGGCTACAGCGGCTAACGAAACAAGAGCAGAATAAATATATAATAATAATAATAATAATAAGACAATAATAATTAGACAATGAGGCGATTCGAGTAGCCGTTAGTTTCCGTTTAGGGGCGAAAACTTGCGAGCCTCACATGTGCCCCTACGGTCATGAAGTCGACGCTTTAGGTCTCCAGGGCCTCTCCTGCAAACGAAGCTCAGGTAGAATGTCTCGCCATCACAATTTAAATGACCTAATATGGCGAGCACTTTCAAGAGCAGGCATCCCTTCCTCTAAGGAATCAAGTGGGTTGTCCAGATCAGATGGCAAGCGTCCGGACGGCATGACTTTAGTGCCCTGAAGCAACGGTAAATGTGCCGTATGGGACTTCACGGTCATTGATACTATGGCAAACTCCTACCTGAATACGACTTCAGTCACAGCCGGTGGAGCTGCTGTTCATACCGCCTCTAGGAAATTGGATAAATACCGTGATCTGTCCTTAGGATATGAAGTTGTTCCGGTGGCCATTGAAACCATGGGCTCGATGAATCCCGAAGGAGTTGACTTTATTAATGGCATAGGCAGACTTATTGCAGAGCAAACCGGCGATAAGCGAGAGATATCTTTTCTTTGGCAAAGGCTTTCCATGACTTTGCAAAGATTTAATGCAGTCTGCTTCAACAATTCTTTTAAGCCGATTGATGACCTCGAGTAGCCGGGCGGCGATTCAGCACGTATTGCTTGAATCGTTTTTATCAAACCCCAGGTTCTTTACACCGGTGTAAATTTTTTTATAATAATAGTAATAATAATAATAATACTAATAACAACAATTAGAGTGAAACAGTCATCAATGACAACATAGAGCAATATTGAGACCAAATCAATCCGGCGAGGGAAGAGAACATCCAAAAACGGTGCAAATTTCAAAATCCAGAAAATCAGTCCAATCCAGAAAATCAGTCCAATTAGAGCTGGGCCAAGCCAGGGTCAATATCAGTCACGTGTTCTACTAGGGAACATAAATCAAATCCAGGATAAGGCTAAATTTTGTACTAGTCCAGACGCTGATATACATTAGAGATAGGGAACGATTAAAGTAGCTTAAAGTTAGACCAAGCCTTTGTGAAAATTTTGGGTTCAAAGTCTCATTTATTCAGCAGATAAAGATGACTTTATGAATGCTTTTGTATAAATGAAAAGCTATGAAGATTAAGTTTAGCTGCTTTTTACGTATCACTAGGAACATATCTAGAAGCGGTCCGCCAGGGAATCGAACATACAGCCTCCAACTTCACAGGCAAAGCGTGCTATCCATTCTGCTAACCAAGCCGAAATACAAGTTCTACCAGCTGCTCATTTTAAGGTAAAAATAAAAGCAAGGATGTTGGAGCAAAAGTGCTCAATTGTCTCGATTCTTGAGCTATTGAATCTCTCGGTAGCTCAGTGTGTAAGCGCGTTGGGCAATGTCATGAAGTTTTATATGGCTCTCATTTAGGTCTTGGGATCAATTCTCAGTAGAGCTGATCAAAGAGTAAAATCTCGGACATTAATCCTTCAGGGTACACCGATACACGGAGATCTTGAAGGGAAGCGCCCTAAATTTCTGACCTTGACGTTAAACCCACATTAAAAAATAAGAGTGTTGAGTGGCTGGAGCCAGTGGCGAAGTCGGTAAGACACTCGACTGCGGATCAGTATTTGCGGCGTTCAATTCCTGGGCTCGCCCGTCACTGGCATCGCTTTCGAGTGAGGAAACTGACGTTAACCTTAGCTTTACCAGCTTTACTTTACAAAATTAAGATCAGTTTACTCACGAAGGAATACCTCAGTCATTCTCAAGTTAAGCAGAAGAGATTTGTTACAATTCAAAGCCAAATGCGGTTCCCAACGTTAAAATTCCTTTATATATCAACTGACTGATTACTACTATAACCAATTAATTAATAACTATCACTAATTTACAATAACAAAATAGCATAATACTGTAATATATAACATAACATAGCTACTTTTATGCACTATCACATTAAAATCTCACATCAATTTCTTAACTCACCTGGTCGTTGATTCTTTGGCTTAGCTGAAAAATAACATCAATTTTATCAATTTCAATTCACAGATATAAATGAAATTACAAGTGTCAAGTTCGGATTTAGTTAAATTTTATCGCAACAGCGCAGCATTATAAACAAATCTCTCAAAGCACTATATGGTGACCCTGCGATGGGGATTAAGGATGGCAGGTAGGCAATCATAAACTAAGGAGAATGTAATGGAAATGCCATCCGAGTAGATACAAGCGATCGATGCTCATAGCTTGGATTGATATCGGGCAGGGTTGCACACTTTGCGCCATATTTGATGAGAGAAAGCTGTTGACGAAGTATTATACTAGTATTGGGTTTTTATACTTACTGAAAAATGAAATCAAATTACACATCACCAGAAAGCAGGTGTTAAGCAAATGTTCCTTAGGAACCAAGTAGTGCAGATATTGAAAAAACCAAGAGAACAGCATAGAAAATCATATGTTAAAGTGAAGAAACCCATTATTGCATATCTTTTGATGGCATTGCAGGTATTGTTATCAACGGTTTTGCTCATAAGTAAGATTTTTCATAGATCTATATAGGTGCATTTTGTGCGAGGTATTTTGGTAGATCTTATATAACGTCTTACACAGTATAAGACAAGAATCGTTTTGTTGTTATTTGATAAAAACATCTTTTGTTTTATACAGGGATTTTAAAGATCACAAGAAAATTTGACAGGATTTTCAGTCGATCGCTAAATAGACTAAATTTTATATGTAACTGAAAGGTACTCTATGGAGTAAAGGCTGTATTTAGCATTAAGACCAATTTCTACTATCAGTAAAACAAGCCTTATAGTAGTGCTTTTTCTTTAAATCTACTTTGAGATAAAGCTGGTAAAGCTAAGGTTAACGCCAGTTTCCACACTCGAAAGCGATGTCAGTGACGGGCGAGCCCCAGGATTTGAACCCCGCACATACTGATCCGTGGTCGAGGATCTCGCCGACTTCGCCATTGGCTGGAGCCAATGGCGAAGTCGGCAATGATGAGAAAGTAAAACCTTTGGATAACAAGTAAGAAGTTTATTTTAACATTTTAAAAGCGGATAACTTCTGATAGTCTGTTGGAGTACTTCTTTGTTCACATGGCAACATCGTAGGTTTGAAACACAAATGACAGAATATTGAAGAGACACAGAAATGGCAACCAAAGGATGCGCTAATGCTCTAAGTGATATTTCAAACGTATATAGTTGTGAACATTAGTACCATTTTACTTTAAACAACCGTTTTCTAATATATGAGCGAGGATATGCGCCTTTAGTAGTAACGTGAATGTAAAATATGAGTATTTAATATAAACATGACAAATAATATTAGTTAGTAATATGAATAATTGAGTCTGAACAGTCTTTATAAATCATATGAATTGTAAGTAAATCAGAAACCACATTAATTAACATCTCGCATTACCAACATTTTCAAAGCGGCATAATCCTTAATAAAGTGTCATATTTGGAAAATGTTCCACGCGGTCTGCACAACAAACCGCTGGTTCACAATTGGCGCACCGCGCAGATTTGATTCTAAGAAGTCTCTGGCAGATCTTCATATTTCTTACTTCATCGAAAGAGAAACGGGATAAATTTCTAGACTGAAGCTAAGCGGAGCATACAGTCAGATTTTATCTGCCTTTCCAGATTTTCACATAACCACTAAGTTAAGAAATTCGGCTCAGTAATGAGAAGCTGTCAAACTAAAAACTCAGTAAATACTATTTTGCTAACAATTTACAGAACAAATAATTCTGAGCCAAATAGTAAGAAGAGTCGAGGACTACAGAGCCGTATTTCTTTCAAATAGGAAACTTGTGATTAAAGTGCTAAGAAAGCCCCTATCCCATAGACTGAGATAAATCCAAACATCTCTTCAGGCTGTTGTACAAGAAATGACTCTATATGACCCGTCATCAAAAAAGTGTCTGAATGACGGAAACAGCCTATGAAAGATTTTATCTCCTGTTATCAAATAAAGACTCAAGAAGGACGGCATCTTCAACAGGGCATCTAAGCAGAGTGAATCTAATAAAGATTGCTACTCCAAGTTAAATCGCCTCGTCTTATTCAGTCCTTCCTTAGTTCGAAGCAATGATCGAACTAAAGATTAGAAGGATTTTTTTAGGATCTTAGGAAATTCAGAGTCTTTAAGGATCTTGTTTATTTTTTTAATAAGCAACTCGTTAATCTTTTGAAAACTGATCACAACTTCGGTATGAATTACTCTGATTCCGTCGTGTCTATTTGAATGAATGTTTTGGAGTAATTTGCTTCAGAACTTACTAGAATTAGCATATATTTTTTATAAATATTTGTATATTTTTATGAGCGCTGTACAATGGAAGATTGAAAATACAATCTGAACACGCGTTGTAAAAGTAGTCTAACTTGTACATGAAGACGGTAATTGAAAGAGCGTATAAAATTCAAACTAAACCAAGTTAAACTTCAGTTTCCTGCTCGATAGCATGCCAGCGACGGGGAGCGCACTGGATTTGAACACCGCAGCTACTGACCCGCTATCAAACAACTTGCGAGCAAGCCACCGGTTCAGCACAAGAGACATTAGCCATATTAACAGTCGGTAAATTCATAGAATGTGGAGGCTTTGTTAAAGAAGCCACTCCATTCATCTTTTGAGAAATGATCACAACTTAAATATGAATTACTCTGGTTCTGCCATATAGCAATAATATCAAGAATCAAATAATTATTACTTTCTCTGGTATACAGATTTCCTATGGATTCTATGGCATCTAAGGAATTTAGTTATTAGTTCCCCCCTCTCAGTGCACTGCCTAAAGGTAAATCCATGGAATATATCGTTTCCAAACAATTCAATTCTCCGCCTTACTTTTCATCTCAATATACAACTCGGTATTCTTTAAATATATATTTTCTTTGTTTCTTTCAAGCTCACGTTAGAACACTCCATTGAACAACAAGTTTATTTCACCAGGAAGAATTTGCTTTTACTGTAAAGTAGACTGTAGTTTCGAAAACAACGCTTCTGAGGCTATATCCCATTTTAAAATAAATGAAACAAATATCAAGAATCTGAGTAAAAGAAGATTCTGATCCATAAGGCCAAAGCTTCCCTTCATTTCGTTTATTATCTGCTTTGATTAACTCAAAGATAGACACATTATGACTGTCCTTAAATATTTTTGGAGATTTTTCCCTCTAAAAGACACTTCTGTTCGTAGAAGTTGAATACATCTTATGAAATATAAGAAATAATGGCTAAGATAAATCAAATCCTTTCCCACACCTTTAGATGTTGCATTAGTTTTCTTAGTAACAGGAGGTTTTTTCGATGAAACTGGTAGCTTCCCCCTCGTACTCTCTGGGGTTTGAGATTTATCTCTATCTGCTGACCTTGACCTTGCACTTCGGTCTGGGTAAGGCTTCTTCGTGTGATCTACGTCAAACAGGCCTGAAGCAATCATGAATAAAACAACATGTTTGAACATATCGATTTAACGTTTAAATAAAAAAGAAAAGAAGCATAAAACTAGTATGCAATATATACTAATAGTGTGTAAACGTCCTATAGCTTATGTACCTCGAAACTACAAGAGACACTAAATTGGACTCGAAGTCAGTATCGTTATCTGCTCCATCCAGTCAATAAAGCATCCGCGCTTATAAGATCAATTTAGCACCCGCGCTCATAAGGCCAATATAACATCCGTGATCATAGGATGAATATAACATCAGCACTCATGGGATCAATATAATCTCCGCCCTTATAGGATCAATATAACATCCACGCTCATAGGGTCAATATAACATCCGTGCTTATACAATCAATATAATATCCGCGTTCATAATACCAATATAAAATCCAAGCTCATGGGACCAATATAACATTCGCGCTCATAGGACCAATCCGTGCACATAAGACCCATATATAGGACCAATATAACATCCACGCGCATAGGACCAATATAATATCCGTGCTCATAGAATCGATATAACATCCACGCGCATAGGACTAATATAACATCCACGTTCAGAGGGTTATTGCTGGCAGCGAGTCCTCTCATCTTACTTCCTCAGGCTCGACAACCTCGCGATTCTTAAGCCGCTGTTGCTCATCGGAAGTTTGCCGAAGATGAATGGAATTTGAACAGCAGCAACCAGTTATAACATCTTCGTAGCATTGCTTGGCTGCTTAGGGTATATATTTTATTTTCATCGATTACACAGTTATGTTACCAGGAATGTGATAGTCTTATTATTTGATAAATATTGGTTTCATTTGCTATCTCTCTCTCTCTCTCTCTCTCTTAGTGTACTGCCTACTGGCAGGTTCATGGTATATAACGCCTCCACTCTTCTCTGTCTTCCGCCAAATATTTGAAACTCCGTACCTTTTCCAATTTCGTACCATTTATTGTGATATTAACTTCACCTTTATTATCATTTGCTATACTGTCGTTAAATGATGGTGTAAGATGTATAAACATAAACATAAACATAACATAACGGCACACTGGGTCAGGAAGCACAGATGCTTGTTTTAAGACCCATTTCCTCCTTCCTCTCCATGGTTATTAGTATTCGTTGCCTTTTGATGGCGCATCAATTGCAGCCGACGCGGATTTAAGAATAACCTTCCATCATCCTGGGATTTTTTCCTTCCTAAGCTTTTACCAACACTCGGTCTTCCAGGGTGGTCACCCATAAAGTACTAACCGAGGTCGATGCAGCTTAACTTCGATAATTGACGCGCAACTAAACCAAGTGCGCTAATCCCGCCGTCTATTAGACAAGTAGGAGAAAATGAATATAAAATAATGCTACACAGCTCAGATAGTAAACACTTCTGCACTACGTCAGCCTAAACTCTGTAATAAAACAAACATTAATCAAATAGAAATAAAAGTTAATTAAAATTCATACACTTATTAAATAGAAAGTCTACAGTATTAAAGCAAAACCTCCTTCACAGATTGGGCTTGGTGGCATGCTGGCAAGTTGTTTGACAGCGGATGAGTATATGTAGGGTCCAAAACCAGTTCTCTCTCCGTCAATTACATGCTATTCGAGAACGAAACTGACACTAAACTTGGCCTTAGCCTTAGACGATACACTAGCACACCAACAGCGTAATGATAGCATATAATAGCATTCGACAAAAGATATACTACACAGTGGTAGTACTAGAACTTCATAGTCCTAGTACTGCAGTACTTACAATATAGTACTAGTAATACTACTTACACTATAGTACTATCAGTACTAGAAACGCACTAAATAGTTTATAAACTAAATTTAGTGTTTATTTTGTACCAAATGTACTGTAAGAGTATGTGTCAATGTATGAGTATTGAATAAAATTGAATAATTTTATTGAGATTTATTTTGAGGCAAAATATTTTTATTGCAATTTGTTCACTAGGTAATACTGCATTTTTGAAATTACTTTGGTTCAAATAAAACTTCTCTTACTTTTCAAAATAAATCAAGATTTCTTTTTAAAATATATTTTTTGATATTTAATTACATATTAAAACTGGTCTAAATAGACCAACCATTAATTTTAAATTGACCATATTGAACATATTCAACTACACGATACAATGCTAAAATAAATCTATTGATAATTATTTTCGCTTTAATATCATAATAATAATATAGATAATAATAATAATATAGATAATATATCATAATAATAATATAGATAATAATAATATAGATAATATATCATAATAATCAAGATAAACTAAAAAAAGAAAAACACTGAAGATGGAGAAGAATTCGAGAAAATATAATAACCAGAATTAATAGCATTAAAAATGATTATGCCAAACTTAAAAGGAGTCGAAAAGTAACGACATAGTCCATAAAATACGCACTTCCAGAGAGATTTCAATCACTTTGTACTATTGAATTTCAATTTAACAAATATCTTCTAATTTATAAGTGCGAAATAAAACAATTTTTGCACATTAATATGCTTGTTGGATGAATTCGTGTTGCTTCTTTGCAATACTAGAATGAAATATATATTTATTTTGGAGATATAGAAGACGATTAAGCAGGAACTGAGGATGGCAATAGCAAGCCACCTCAGAATCTATATTTTCCAATCTGAAGGATATATGCATGTATCCAGTACACGGAAAGGTTTAGAAAAGGCACATCTTTGTGCCGACATCAACAAACTAAAATTCGATAAAACCTTCTTTAAAGTGCATTGAAGTATAAAGTAAGCACATATACTTATCTTGGATATGGCATCCATTTGGCTGAATCCATTAAAAGAAGCAGATAGCTACAGAACTACGTTCACTGACTATTGTGCACGATTTGAACGAACAGAAATTTTCTTTCCGTTGAATAATAAAGTGGAGGATAAACATGAGGAATTAGAGGCAGGCAGGCAGACTCGTGGTTGAAGCAGAAGAGGCGAGTATTGTCTTGTACCGGGAGTTATACGTATGCTAAAGAGATCGCGCAGGGATTTCCCCAGCTTTTAGAAGTAGACTGGCATTAAAAGGTTGGTCGGTGCTAAAGAATTCCCTAAGGATGATGTTATGTGAACACTTGCCGTCTGAAGTTCGAATATGAGCAAACGCGCCTTGTACAAACGCAATGCGAGCCCTCGCACGAAACGTTAGAAAATAATTTATGAAATAATTTAATAATTATTATGAGTTTTAATAATAATAATTTATTATTATAAATAGTTTTAATAATAATAATTATTATGAGTTAATAACAATTTATGACTTTTATGGGAATATAATCTATAGCAATGTTTTAATACTTCTGCTACGACTTGTTAGCTATGTGATGCAGGGTTGTTTTACAGATATGTGGCATTTTTTAGTAAATGCATAACTTTAAATTGGTGCAAATTCAGTGTATTGCATATTCGATTAGCCAACTGCTAAATTGTGATTAAACTCAATGATCAGTTAAAAGTTTATTTCCAAGAAGTCAATCTATATTGACGTTTTCCGAAGGGCGGAAAAATATGAATCCCTTTAATATAGACATTTCTAAAGCATACAAATTAAATCAATATACTTAATTCATTTAATAAATTATTGAGAATTTTTGATTCAACAGATACTTGGAATATGACCGAAAAACCTCAGGATAGTATATGACCCATATGTGCGTCCCAAAGTAAAGCTTATGCTAAAAATTTGCGCAGCAAGACAAAGAAACAATTAAACAGACTAATATTTGGCATCATAGATTTGTTTTGTATTTGAAACGCTATATCTACATGTAGATCATGACCATGATAAGCTTCTAACATAAGTCCAAAATCATAAAATCACTTACGTTCTTTCTAAAACGAGTTTAGGATTATCATTGATATGAAGAATATTTCATATCTCATATATTTAATATATCCTGAATTTATAATATTATATAATACAAATTTTTGCTTATATCCATTATTAAGTAGAAAAGTTTTCAAATATACAAGAACATTCATACCTAATTGTTTTTTCTTGTGATCCATCATCATGTTATACATGGCCGACAATTCATCAGCGCGATTTTCTTTCACCGTCTCATTCAGTATGCCTCGCTTCATATCCATCATTATAGACAACGCTCCGATGACCTGTTATACACCATCAGAAAACTGATAACTAAAAACTCAGCGAAAAGGTTCAACACATACTATAAAGTGAAATGATCATCTATGATGATATCTATCACTTTTAGTATAACATGTCTAAATATTTATAGGCAGTTTTGTCATTTATCAACTCTATCAGTCCTTTGAATGTCCGAGAATTTACAGGGATAAATCATAATTATCCGGGACTGAATCCAAAGATCTCATGGAGTAGCTATTGAGAACTTAGTGAAGCTACCTAAACCTCTATATATAGAGGTAATTAGACAATAAACTTTTTAAATCTAAACGTATTCCAAATGGCTTAAACTGGTTAAACTGATTTTAATTTAAGTCAATGAAGATGTCCCTAGTACATAATTGAATCTTTCTTCAAAAAATAGCGAAAAGTCGTTTATGAATCTTTTAATAAATCTTTTAAGAATATGACGGTTAGTAAAAGGATCATTTGAAATAATGCTAAAAATAATTAAAATTTATGAAAGAAAATTATCTTACTGTATAACACAATATAAGTTTGTACAATGTCATTTAACTGGTCATAAAATTATGCTTAAACATATTTAGATCCTTACATGTTAAAATATACTATTGCAATTATAAATCATGAAATGATTCCTTGACAACCTCGCAAGGTAAATGATAGCCTTTATAAATTTAACTTGTCTGTCCAGCATACAATATTTTATTTTGTTACATAGGTACAGTTAACTTAATATTAAAATTCATATTTATCAATACAAGTTTCATTAGAAGTTCTAAATATAACTCATAGATAAAGTTACAATTAGACGCAATACATTTGTATATTGAGATGCCCTTAAACGCACATAAATTTCAAGTTGAGTCTTCCGTAACATATACATTTCTTTTTATCATTTATCTGCTCATTTTGTCATATTATTTGTATCGCTTTATTGTTTCGTCTTCTGTCGTTTTATTTTTATGCTTTTGCTACTCTACAAACTCCAAGAAAAAAACCCAGATTCATTGCCATTGATAGCGTTGTATAAGTGTAATATAAATCGTAAGTTTTATTTAGGAAAAAGCTTGTGACACACGGGGATTTATTTTAAGCCAACGATCCAAAAACTTTAATTCTAGAGTTTCGATTATAGGACTCGTGATCTATCCAAAAGACAAAAATATTTACGAAAGATCTACTTCAGCATGTATCGGATGTTAATCAATGCCGGACCGGACCGTGAACTGCACTTTCTTTTTCTATAAGTCACATAAACACAGAACAAGGTGATCAATAAAGCCAGGAGTTCAAGGTCGACAATTACGCCTTCAAAATTTCTGCAACTGAAATACGGTGTAAGCCGGTCAATCGCCCAATCGGCTTCTGCAAGACGATTCTGCAAAATGTCTGCAGCGAGAAAATCGGATTATTTCTGTCGAGGGATCATTGATTGTAAGTGAATTATATATGTTCGTGATTTACTCACAACACACAGCGATAATTCACTTTAGATACATAGAAGCCATCTAGTTATGCCACATCTAAGCAGAAAAGGGTCAATATTTCGAATTTCAAATTTCAGCTTTATTTATTTTAGTTTTTGTTATGATTTCTGCTTTGAATTTACTTTTTATGTTCGTGCTGTTTGATTTGTTTTTTGTTCGTTTTCTTCCTGTCAAATGTTGACGAATAAAGAAGTAGAAATATGTCTAAAACTATCATTTGTTTCGATTTTCGGATTATTATTTTAGAAACTTTTCACGCAGCTGAAACAAGAACGTGAAAGTGGAGTCACCGCTACCAGCTTGAAACTCTAAATATGAGTTTTTGAATCAGCTGAATTTAACTTAATATACAGGGTGAGCAAAAAAAAAATAACACCTGCAAAAAGTTTTCATCCATTTTGGTACATAGTTGGCTAGTTATGCAAGTTTCAGCAGAGCAACCCCCCATTTTTACATAAAAATGGCGTTTGCTACAACGGTTAGGGCAGATTGTACTTCATTGACGAGAAGGTAAAGGTGAACCCTCAATATTACGTCAACACTTTGCTTTCGGAGCTGTTTGATGATTAAAAAGTAAACACGCATTATAGTGAATAATCAACTATGTTGATATCTATCACTTTTTAAACCACATGTTTAATCCGTTAGGCAATTTAGACCATTTTCCGTAACTTAACTTTCATAATTACTATTTAACTTTTATATTACTTAATTTAGACTTTGTGGGTTGATCGACTGAACAGTTCATTGTACTGTCATAGTCTTGAAACCAGAGAAAACCAGTTCAACGCCCGGTGTCTACAAGCCTTGACAGAAAAACTCTACGCAAGTATCACTTCAGAAAAGCTAGTTGTAGCGGCAGGGAAGGGTGTAACTTACCCCGCTGCTACAATGTCATCGGATGACAAGACTGACAACGACTCACACGCTCTTTATGTCATCTAATCATCATCTAATCACATGATGAGGAATATAGTGTTACCAATGTAAAATCTTTACGTAGAGATAATTTCACATACAGCAGTAGTGTATAAAAACCTGTCCTACTAGTTCTAATAGGAAATGTCCTAATAAGAAATGTCCTAATAGGAAATGTCCTAATAGGAAATGTCCTAATGCTGCTACACTGTTTATTTGCTGTTCACACTAAGCTACTTGCTATTTTTTGTCAACTTAGGGCTACGGTGTCACTGCTACATTACATACAGAGTGGTGCTTAAGAAATGTAACTACTGATTAAGTGATTGATATTTTGAATGCGTTATACAAGACACACCGAGCAGGTATGAAAGCTTTGGAATTTAAACTTGAGTCTCCTATTGCTTTTAAACTGATGGACTCCGTGGAGTATAGCAAACTACGTTAACTCTGTCGAATACTTTATATCATTCAAGTGGGATTTGCTACGCCATATCCCGTCATCATTATAAAAGTAATTCTTCTCAACGTCAATTGAAGCCGAGCTAAGTACATCAGCATTTGAAATATTTTAGATCAAATAAATTTTATAATTCTGTCTGATATCATCTTTCACCAGCAGTTAAACCAAATTTAATAGCCAATCTGTCATAGTAATTCTCTGCTGAAAACGAAAGATTAGCTCTTTTCTAATAGCCAATCCATTACAAAGAATGTAGCTTTCGTGGAACGGTACGAAGCGAGAGAAGAATTAGACAATGATTTCGCTTAAATTATACTGATTCCAGAAGCGGCGAATGTGTCTTCAAAGTTATTCGAGCAAGACAACAATGATGGATTGCAGTAGCTTACAGAGGCGCTTTCGTAAGCGCCACGTAACCCTTTCAGCACTACCAGACGTATATATACGTCACAGTGCTATACTGCTGGACGTATATATACGTCCAACATCTGATAAAATTAATATAGCAGCCCTTACATTGCAGTATCTGAGCATTGACTTGTTTCAACAATTACAGTATAGTTCAAGCTTTCTATTCATGTCAAACAATAGATTGTCGGTCTCTCACAGCCCAAGTTATAAAACTTTTCTTCATTTCATAAACACCTTTATTTTCCAATATTTGATTATAAATATAGAAACCCATTATAGAATGAAAAATAATATGTATAATAAATAGAGTATATCAAGAAATCTCCCCAATTTATCTTGTCAGGATAAAAAAAATTCACTCAAATTGATCTTATTTCAGTTCTATACCAGTAATTATTTCTAATTTCTGAATCTGCGTAGGATAAATTTATGCGGTGAGTAATATCATGAAGTAAAATAAGATGGCATACTATAATATCATGTATTTTACATTATAGTCTTACGAAATACACATTTTATGTGCGCTTGCATAGGTAATTAGACCCTTCCTAATTCCTGTGCAGAATATATTTCGGAGCAAATATGCCACACTAGAAAGTTTGGGTCATGAATCCTTACTTCTCTGCAAAGGCCGCCTGTAACCTACTTCATGAAGTAGTCTACGTTTTTGCTTTTTGCAGCTTAGATGGATGGATGTATAGTTTCGAAGTTAATTCTGGTATCTAGGTTCATGTCTCCGTATACTAGAAAAGGAAGTGTTTTGTCAGTGAGGTTCTGTGCTTCAATTTATATTTAAGTTTTGACATCCCAGTCTTTAGCTAAACTTCAGCAGAGTGAACTAAATGTCGGACGAGATCTAAGGCAGCATTTCAGTTAGCCGATGCATATCCATGAATACACCACGAGTATGCGAAGTCCGCTTCTTCTAGTGCACTGCCTAACGGCAGGTCCATGACATATAATTCTTTCAGCCAATTCTGTTCTCAGCTTTCCTTCTCATCTCTATACATGAATTTGTTATCTGATCATCCAGCATCTCATGTCTAGGTCTTCTTCTAACTCTTTCCCCTTGCATTCTTCCTTCTATTACATCCTTTACAAAACCATACCATCCGTGCGGAGTAGACAAGACGAACTAGCTGCTGCATTCTTATGTTTGCTGCCACAAATCGTAGAGCTGATTCAAGAAGCCAGGTCTTCACTTTTTGCAGCGAGCTGTACTCAATGCTCTCTTTATGTATAATAGAAACAGACATATTTCGCTTCCAAGTTTATGAACTGCGCATTTGAGTACCTTGCTGGTGGATTGATTGAGGAAATTATGGAACTGGGTGCACGAGAATAGGTGCCCGTGTTGTTGTCGTCATTTATGATGACGTAAATGACGACAACCAGCACAGAGACGCAGAGCTGTTTCGGCAAAAGTGTGCACTCCAAAATCCTTTGAGTCCACGCCTCGTCATCCAAATCCTCAACGCTGATGATTGTCTGCGAAAAAGGCGGAATAAGTCGAAACAAGCGCTACTATTGTAAGCTTACTGCTTGCATAAATAAGACAGCGCTACTTTTTACTTATTTTCTTATAAAAACAATCAGCTCAGACGTTTAGTTCGATAAGAAATTTTGTAATGTACTAAATGTAACCAAGAAAAGTACAATTTTTGTCTCAATACAATTATTGATAATTATGAAATGCGATATTTGAATTTTCGAAACTGTAATTGTGCGAAGTGGTGTTTTTTTAGTTTTACCGAAGTTTTATTGCTATGAAATGGTGTTTTGTGCTATATTTAGATACATAATTTTAAATTATATAAAGAATGTCATGCTAATAAATTAGCAGAAATATACTTAAAAAATTAATGCCTTATTGATTTTATTGAATTTTACGGTAGTATTATGTGGAAAATTTATGTGGCAAGAACTAAAGCGCGCAAAATAAAAATAGCTCCAAATTTTAAAAAGCTAATTAAAAAATACATGGCAGTATTTAAGAGCTTATTTAGAATATAATGGCAGTGCTCAAAGGGTTAAATGCTAAAAATTTCCAGTGAAGTTACTAATACAAGATGAATTAGATCGTTCAACAGTGTATGATTAATTTTCACAATTTTAATTGTATAATTCATGGTTTCAAAAGAAAAATTTAAGTACAATTAAATATAGTTTCGAAAGCAATTTAAGAGTATATTAGTATAATATAAAAATAAATTCTCAGAGATTAACAGCATTTAAGTAGCATTTAAGGCGATAAAAACCTTCAAATGAAATATAAAAATCTCTAATTTAATGCCGACCATTACAGCTTGCATCTATTCTTGAACTTTCCTCAAATTAACTGAAAGCCATTTAGTTAATCACAATGAAACGTTTTTATAATTACAATTTATATACTTTTACGTTTACAGTTTATAGCCTACAATTAACACTTAGTCTACAGTTCACAGAAATTCCAAAATTACACCCTACATACTCTGAGGTGCATAAGAAATTTCTATTAACTAAATGCTGACTCTATGAGTAGCCACTCAAGATCGGTTTTCTCTAAACAGACATCAGATCATATAGGTCTACGTGATCAGATATCTATCAGATAAATCTGACGATGAGTGTGCTCCGTCAGTATTTTCTGGCCAGACATCTATTCAGAAATATCTGATTGAGAGTGGCCACTTTATGGAAAAATGTTCGCTTCTTTCACGTGATCAACCGAGACATTCAGCTCTTCTTCTAATTACAAATCTGTTTGATGCCTGAGATGTTTTACACAGTTACTCAATATCGTTTCTTACACGCACAAAAACTAATCTAGCTAAAGCTGGTTATACATTTATAATAATTATTTATAAAGCTCATAATGTCCGTACGAATATCCTGGAATTTATTAAATATTCATTTACTTGACCATAAATAAGCCAAGCTAAGATTTAATTAATTCTAGGGTCAAGAAATACATTCTTACTAACTAAATCTTTCCTTCATTTTATGAAATTTTATAGAGAAATATAGAAAGAATTAGTTGGACTGAAAGCAATTACATTAAGCAAGTTCAACAGGGTTGTGAGGCTAATGTAGATATAGAACTAATAAGTGTGCTATGAAATTCAATGAAGAACTGGATATTTCATAATAAATAATTTGTTGAACGATGTAATGAAAGAAATATTGCAGAGAAATAGAAGCTAACAAATCATAACATGGAAATATGGTTGATTTCAAAACGGCTTCGTGTCCATAACACCACAATCTTTACGTAATACTTGCATCTGATAATATAACAGAGAAAACAAAGCTTTGAAATAAAATAAGATATAAAAAATTAAATATAGTGAATATAATCGAAAAATAAAAAATATAAAAAATAAATAATTTAATAATAATAAGTAGTATACTATATAATTTAAATTCAATCAGTTGCTGTTGATTTAAATACGTGGCTGCCCTGAAGGAACTTTATTAGCGATCGATAACCTAATATCGTTCATGATATTCTCAAAATATTCTTACAACTTTTATGCGACCTTTTTCATAAACATAATAGAAAGCATCCCGTGTTGCGTCCGGGACGCTGACGATTAGGCTACCCGTAAACAGCAGGTGACGTAAGAGGACACTGAGGAAAAACTGAGTAAGGCAACGGGAAACCACCTCAGAAGCTATATTATATCCAAGCTACAGGCTACATTCTTCATCATCATTATCATCATCACTCCCCTTGAAATCCAGTTTAACTAGGGTAGGCAATAGGTATTGTTATGGCTATAGGCTACATTAAGGTGTGCACATGGTATGGCCTTTTGTGAAAGGATTAACTCGTTGATCGATTATGTTTTCGTTATGCTAAAAAGGCAACTTTACATGGAAAGCAGCATATGAGTGGAAATATGTACCTTGGATCTGCTAATTGCCAGCATATTAGAGCCAAAGAGAACAGAATTAAATGGTCATGGTCGAGAATCCATTCTAAGCACAGTGGCAGTCTGGTAACCACTATAGGCCCTATGTATTCTAACGGCAAGTCCACCATCTTCGGCACAACCGTTTGCAAAAATGTTACATTTGCGCATGATTTAGACGCGTAGGCCTAATTATATCACATAAAATCGACTAGCGAGCGACCGTTAGCGATCATTCAACAAAAAGAAAATAGACAAGACTCCCGTCATGTCCTGACCGCATCATAAGCCGGAAGTGGTTCGAATTTCTTCTTACGTCATTGTATGTATAGAAGCAATTTTCATTTCGGCTCTCGGTGCTTTTCACGATCAATTACATGCAGTTGAAGGAAAGTGAGCGAAAGACGAGATGAGAGGACGGAAGAGCAAATAAGGAGAATGTTCAGCAAGAAAGTGAACAGGGGGGGACCCGGTAGCTGCAATGGTATGTCTGCTGGTGCAGCTGCTGCGTCCACGAGGCTGCGCACGATGACTCCAACGTCCCGAGAGGCTACGGCTTCACTTTTTATTCAATGATTATTCTCATTTTAACGGTTTCCTTAATGTTGCGTTTATGAAATAGTTGAACTGGTGCACTTTGATTATTTTAATCTTAATTATTAAGTCGTTATATGGTTTTTGAGAGTCAAAACACATTTCTACTCCATATAACTAAGGATGTAAAACTACTTTCACTTTTGATCATCCTCTCCGTCTGTCTGTCTGTCTGTCTATCTCTCTCTCTCTCTGTGCTAATGTACTATCAGTCAATAGGTATTTTATATCTCTTCACCTTTCTTGATTAATATTACCCTTACTAAGATATAAATGCTGCTAGATAAGAAATAAATAAATTAGACTTAGCTATATCAGAGACCTCAAATTGGTGGAATTATTCTGTTTGCAAATCCAGTTTATGCCTAAGTCCCGTTAATCTATGGAAACTCATCAAGTAATCAACTAATTAGTCATTCCAATAACGATAAATAAGCAAATCAATTGTCCAATTAATTAACTATTGAATTAGCCACTAATTAACCATTCAATAAACCAACTAGTTTGCTTACCATTAAATTAACCAACTACTAAACCATTCTATTAATTAACTACGAGTAATATTCTTCTCAAAAAGCAAAAGCTTATTATGTGAAGCTGCGGGTTTTTTAAAAGGTACAGAGATATACCAGTATTGCCATATATCTTTCTTCACACTGTAAGGTAAGATAGGTGCTCCTAAAGGAAAATCTATTCAGTAACCATTATTTGATTGCCGGATAGTGTGGCAAGCAATGACTTAGACTGTAGTATCTAAAATGATAAATTTCTATTGAATATGCATTCAACCTCACTATAAGGAATGTTGGCAATACCTCTACTCTCTTTCTTTTTAACTCATTACCTCTCCTTCAATAGCCTCAATTCTAAAAGTTTGTCATTTTTGCGGGCATTCTTCGCTATGCTTGCATAAAGCTTCTACTACATCTGGTACGAAATGGTGCTTTGGACCAGCATTCCGGCCAATGCACTGGATAGCATATTCGCTATGCATCTACATTAGTCGTTATAGACTACATCCCGGCGACACTAGCTACTTCTGCCACTACATTCGCTACTTTTACAACTACAACGACAATCGCTACTTCTGCCACGCCATTTACTACTTTTGCCACGACATTCCCTACTTATGCAACGACATTCGCTACTCTGTCACGACATTTGCTACTTCTACCACGACATTCGCTACTTCTACCACGACATTCGCTATTTCTGTCACGACATTCGCTACTACTGCCACAACATTAGCTACTTCTGCAACGACATTCGCTACTTTTACAACGACAATCGCTACTTCTGCCACGCCATTCAATACTTCTGCCACAACATTAGCTACTTCTGCAACGACATTCGGTACTTGTGCCATGACATTCGCTACTTCTGCAACGACATTCGCTACTTCTACCACGACATTCGCTATTTCTGTCACGACATTCGCTACTACTGCCACAACATTAGCTACTTCTGCAACGACATTCGCTACTTTTACAACGACAATCGCTACTTCTGCCACGCCATTCAATACTTCTGCCACAACATTCGCTACACTTGCAACGGCATTCGTTACTTCTGCAACGACATTCGCTACTACTGTTACAACTTTCGCTACTTCTGCCACAACATTCGCTAGTTCTGACACGGCTGTCACTCGCTACTGCTACGAAGCTCGTGCTTAGAAGTGGAATAAATCACGGCAGTGCAATCAATCAAAGTCGGCCGATATTTTTCTGCCCTGTCCTGCGATCAGAGGAGCAGAAAAACTACACACATGGCTCGCTACTCTCACAATTAGCAAAATTAGCTTTTTCTTTTGTCACAGTACCAAAACATAATACATAATACAAATATATGTACATTGAAAAACTACTATTCCATCTCAGAACTTGACCCCTCCAGTTATTCTTTCTGTTTTTATGAGATTTATCGATTGTGTAGTTGTGCCAATTAGCACTGCTTCGTTCATAATTTTGTGAGTCCATTTGATCTCAATTCTTCGCCACTTTTCGAACGCTTCCAGTTTCCGAATATCCTCCTTTCAAAATATTATGAGCGTGGCCCACTGTAAAGTTTTTACAATCTTTATCTTTGTGGCTTTCTTCAAACTTTTGTTAGTAATTCTTTTCTTTAATAAGATTTTCTCTTAAGTTTGCGAAATTCTACAATTTCTATAAGTTTTACTCTTCCATCATTCGCTATTTACGCTTTTTTTGAAAGAGGACTTTCAATGTACATGTATATTCCTAGTAGTTATTGATATATAGATTCATATAGTTATTTATATATTCATTAAATTTGTGTCTGTGCAACTAGCTATAAAATTGCGATTTCTTCAAGTGCGACAGAACACTGCGGGTTTGTTTCTTCATTTGTAGGAAACGTTTGAAACCTAGCCCAGATAGGCTTCCAGTTCCGCTGGGCATCTTGCGATATTTAAGATAAAATAATATTCTAATTAACTTAGAGCTTAATTCAGAGATCACTCAGATTTAGTTTAAAGATAACAATGGATTACATACATAGGTCAGATTAATTTAACGCTTGGAGAGATTAATCTTAAAATCAAATTTATTAAATTCAAACATCAGAGAAGTTAAGCACATAGATCAATCAAGAAGTCCGAGACAGATTTAATCTATAAAGCACGTAGATTAAATTTAAGGATCATAGAGATTATTATATAAATTCGAGGTATTAATATAAAGATAGGATGGATTATATTTAGGGATCTATGGGATTGGTTTTATGATTGATCCAGAGATAAGTGAGATTATTCAATGAGTGGGAAACTTAAAATGATTAATTGATCAGAGCAATAAAATATAATTTAATGATCAAAAAGAACAAAAATTATCATTATTATTAAAGCAACTTCCCAAATCATTGATCACATAGATCTTATTAAAGCTTGTGAGAGATTAATATTTAATATCGAAAGTAATTTCGTCAGCTCAGACTGAGATCTATTCAAGATCAAATATCGAATGCCAAGAGTCACGTTTATACGGCATAAAAGTGAGACTAAAATGAGTGTATCTCATCCTTATTTAATTAATTAATTAATTATTTATTTATTTTTCAATCCACTGCACATTACAAAATAGCACAACAATAAACAATAAACTGTAAAAGTGAATAATGGTTTGTGGCTTCCTGAGGGGCCCTAAGGCTATCGAGCAGGACACCAGCATTTCTAGGAAACATAAATTTAACAATACAACTGCTCAGAACTACAAATTCCTTACCTGGTTCCGTAAATTTTTATTTCGTGGAGGAGGCACATAGTAATAGAACGGACATTTTCCATTTTTCGTAATCCAAGGGTGGAGCTCCATTTCAGACAGTGGTATGCGCAGTTCTGGATTCGGTTCTATCAACTGGTGCAGAAGATTTCGACAATCTGAACAGTTAAATACAATGGTATACTTCAACCGAATTTAGCATTTAAACTGTTGATTTAAACTCCACAGAAAATAACTTCTGTCTTATGAAACAACAAAATAGATAAAAAATAAAATCTATGTCGTGTTGGTTTTTAGTTATTAGTCGTAACCGACTTTGAGACCATTGGCATCTTTAAGATGCAAATGGCTCGTTAATCTAAATACGGCTGAAGCCATGGCATCAGTCGTTTAGTTATCAAGCCATTAACAATAACGTGTGTTAGTATCCTCTGAAGGACATAAGCAGCTCAGACTAGGTGTATTCACCATGACTTCAGAAATAACATGAACAAAATATAACCATATTTCGCGCCTTGTCCAATGATTATAATTTATTCCAGAATTTACCCAATTTATTTAAATAATTACAGCGGTGACAATTTACGCTACATTACTCTTCTGTTATTAGTTCTACAGCATGAGCGTGTAACGGCTAACGCGGCTTTTTACAAATGGCTTTAAGTATGAAAGTAAATATAATTTCCGGTCAAAGCTGATCTGTCAGACATACAGCAGTCGAGATTTAAAACAATTCAAGCAGAAGATATTGCAGTGGCAACATTGTCCACGCTACCACGCCTGAAATTTTCGCGTCGTTGGTCTGCCCATTCATCAATACAAATTTGTCTCCACGCGTCTCCAAAGCTTTAGCCGCCCCCATCCGTAGCCGATTAAAGTGATGCACTGAAAAGAAGCTCCGTGCCTCACCACCACATCCCCCTCCCCTGGGCTACCAAAAATCTCTTCACGAAACTAACATATAAATACTTTTTTTAGCTGAATAACAATCATACATGATTTTATTTTGCGAAACTCTCTTCAGAAGTTAATCCAATTATTCTACTGATTCTTAAGCTCCAAAGTGAAAAACTCGCAAGAGAATAAAAAGAAAGCTTTCCGCTGGACATTCAGATTAGGAATATTTGGACTTTTAGGAGAGTAAAAGCTTCGAGCATCTCTACAAGCGTCACCTACACTGATAAACATAATCTTAATGGTTTTCAGGCAATATTGTTCTATCTAAAGCTACTTACATGTACTTTATCCTAGAAGATATGACTTCTCCAGCTAAGTATGACTAAATTCAGACTTCCTTAAACTTTCTATTTCTTCCTAAGGAATTTCTTTTAAGAACAGACCCATTTGTGCAACGTATATTTGACAGTTCCATAAATTATTAAAAAATACTTTAATGCACAAAACGCACCAATAAGGTTATACGCATGCATGCATGCCAACGATAGCCCTTCAGCAAAAGAAGCTGCTAGACCTTTGTTAAGATACTGACAAACCAAACAACTAACATTAACATGAGGTTTATTTACCTTTCACAAGACCCTACACTGGGTTATATCACCTTTTCCAGAGAAATTCAGAACCTTATGAAACTTTCTTTAGAATTTATTTTTGTGATCATTGGAAAGAAGAAATTTCTCGGATAGAGGATTGGATGATAGAGATGAATGATTGAATGAGTAGACAAAGGCTACGCTGTCTCGGACAAATTTTACAACCATCTGATTCTCTCAACACTGATAACTAACAATGTCTAACGAAAAACAAATGCTCAACAGGGTCACGAATTGAGCAATTCACTGTTTTATATTTATGAACTATTGTTTTATTTCATGAAGATTAAACAGTACAGTGATCAAGAATGTGATAATGGAGAGAAGAATTGGACAGGTCATATTCTCTGAAAGGATGGTTTACTAGAAGAGTTCATTTGAAGGAAAACACGAAACGAAGGAGGTTAACAAGCTAATGTAAACGTCAGTTTCCTCACTCTAAATCGATGTCAGTGACGAGCAAGCCCAGGATTTGAACCCCGAACATACTGATCCGCGGTAGAATATTTTACCAACGTCGCCACTGGTTCCAGCCAGGTTAGGGAAGACCGATCGATGCTTGAGATGTTGGAGGAATTAATAGCCTATTCGTATGTTGATATGAATAAAAGGCTGAGGCCAAAGTTGTACGCCATGGATCCGCCAATAAGCAGTACGAGGAGAGAGAAAGAAAGCGAGAGACCGAGAGAGAGAGAGAGAGAGAGAGAGAGAGAGAGAGAGAGAGGGCGACATGGAGTGATGCAGTACTAACCTGGTGTAAGTCCCTGCATCTCCCGATCATGGTTGGTCGATAAGCCTTTTTGTATTTGTTGAAGCATCCGTTGCTGATGGTATTCATCCCTGAATGGCGTACAGAAAGGAAGGCGACCAAGTATCATTGCGTACATTATTATCCCTCTGCAATCAATCAATTAATTATTCATCAAAACAAGCAAATATTCAGTCGTTTAATTAAACAGCTAATAGTAAGCTAAGTGAAATAGTTTTCATTCAAAATAGTATAAATTTAACCCCAAGACTATATTCAAGGCACAGATTGTGTATGATAATTTAACTAATCCATGCAATTTAATTTTTTGAAGTATCGCAATTCGATAATTCTAATTAGATATATTTAAGAAAATGCCCCACAATATAATAAACAAGTTATATTGACTTTGAACACGCATATTTATTTCTTTAATGGCATTTAAATTATATATTGAAACAATTAATTAAATATATTTATTAGACCAAAAATGAAAGTAATTAAATTTCAGAAAATCTATTCAGTAGCCTTGAAGTCAAATCACTGGTTAAATATTAAAGCCGCATGGTTTATTTGTGTACGAGGCTAAAATGTTATTGTAACCGGAACGCACACCTATGAAAAGAGGCACAACATTTTTAAGAAATAATACATTCAGTTAATATTAATAGAAACCCCTAAATTCTTAGACATTCTTCGTATAATTAGTGACACAAATGATGTTGAATATAAAAAATTTGAGACATTCAATTCGCTTCAATTGTAATTCATTTATATACAATAGCGGTCATACACAGTAACGAGTGATACGCCGTCATTAAGGAAAGATAAACTCAGACACTAAAGAAATTGGAAACGTGGTTATGGAGAACGATAAAAAAGATTAGTTAGACTCACAAATTAACAAATGAAGAAGCTCTTGAGGGCGTCGGTACACACAGACTGTTAATATATGCGATACAAACTATAAAGAAAAGTTGGATAGGACATATTATAAAGGGGGATGGTTTGCTGATGGATGTAATGAAGGAAGAATGCAGGGGAAACAACTAGGACAGACCGAGACATGGATGTTGGATAATAAGAGATTCAAATATAAAAAAGCTTGTAAAGCTAATGTTAACGTCAGTTTCTTCAATCGAAAGCGATGTCAGATAAAAATACACGTAGTGAATGTAGATATGAAAAACGAAGGTTGAGGATAGAACGGGTTGAAATAGTTATATGCCACGGACCTCCTGTTAGGCAGGTCACTAGAAAAAGACTAAAGCTAGTCCACAATCGTTTTCATCAACGAGGAAGCTCTCAATCACAACAACAAGATCAATGTATTAAAGTGCTCTAAAATGTTGTCTAAATCATCAATAAGCTTACGAAACCTACAGCTTAAAGATGAGTAAATTTCTACAAACAGTGAATAGAACAAATTCTGATGATACTTAAGAAGATATTTGTGATGATACTTCTTCTGATACTTCTTATGATACTTCTGATGATACTTCTTATGATACTTCTTATGATACTTCTTATGATACTTCTTATGATACTTCTTATGATACTTCTTATGATACTTCTTATGATACTTCTTATGATACTTCTTATGATACTTCTTATGATACTCTTTATGATACTTCTTATGATACTTCTTATGATACTTCTTATGATACTTCTTATGATACTTCTTATGATACTTCTTATGATACTTCTTATGATACTTCTTATGATACTTCTTATGATACTTCTTATGATACTTCTTATGATACTTCTTATGATACTTCTTATGATACTTCTTATGATACTTCTTATGATACTCTTTATGATACTTCTTATGATACTTCTTATGATACTTCTTATGATACTTCTTATGATACTTCTTATGATACTTCTTATGATACTTCTTATGATACTTCTGATGATACTTCTTATGATACTTCTTATGATACTTCTTATGATACTTCTTATGATACTTCTTATGATACTTCTTATGATACTTCTTATGATACTTCTTATGATACTTCTTATGATACTTCTTATGATACTTCTTATGATACTTCTTATGATACTTCTTATGATACTTCTTATGATACTTCTTATGATACTTCTTATGATACTTCTTATGATACTTCTGATGATACTTCTTATGATACTTCTTATGATACTTCTTATGATACTTCTTATGATACTTCTTATGATACTTCTTATGATACTTCTTATGATACTTCTTATGATACTTCTTATGATACTTCTTATGATACTTCTTATGATACTTCTTATGATACTTCTGATGATACTTCTTATGATACTTCTTATGATACTTCTGATGATACTTCTTATGATACTTCTGATGATACTTCTTATGATACTTCTTATGATACTTCTTATGATACTTCTTATGATACTTCTTATGATACTTCTTATGATACTCTTTATGATACTTCTTATGATACTTCTTATGATACTTCTTATGATACTTCTTATGATACTTCTTATGATACTTCTTATGATACTTCTTATGATACTTCTATGATACTTCTTATGATACTCTTTATGATACTTCTTATGATACTTCTGATGATACTTCTTATGATACTTCTGATGATACTTCTTATGATACTTCTGATGATACTTCTTATGATACTCTTTATGATACTTCTTATGATACTTCTGATGATACTTCTTATGATACTTCTGATGATACTTCTTATGATACTTCTGATGATACTTCTTATGATACTCTTTATGATACTTCTTATGATACTCTTTATGATACTTCTTATGATACTTCTTATGATACTTCTTATGATACTTCTTATGATACTTCTGATGACATTAACTTTTGCCATCCTCAGTATCTGCGCTTTTATGATAATATTCAGTTATGATTTAGTCTAATATAATTTTCCCTTACAAAACACAATCATTAAGTAGTATCTTAATAAAGCACTTACAAACTCCAGATATCCACTTCCGGTCCGTAAGTCTTTCCAACGATGAAGAGTTCTGGAGCAGCATATTCCGGTGATCCGCAGTGAGTCTTCAGCGGATCGTCCGGCTTGTACACGTTGCTCAAACCAAAATCTATAATTTGAGTAACAAATATTCTAGATAATTTTTCGGAATTACATCAAGGTCCAGCTTAATTATATAAAGTGTTAACACTTATGAATTAAACTCGCCGTGTTGTGTCCGGATTGTTTGAAGAATTGACCAACCGGTGACTACACGTGTCTTTAGGAGGCGACTAAAGCACTAAGATCCATACCAACGTCAGAATGGGCATTCGGTTGGTGAACACTTAGTCTAGGCTTCAAAATTTGCTACACAAATTTAAAGGAATGAAAAAATCTGAATAGGGGATTTACTGATGATATGACGAAGGACAGAGAGGATTTGAGACAGTCTATTCGTATCCCGACACTAGTTAAACTGGGATTCAAAGGAGTAAGACGATGACGATGAAGAATACTTATGAATTAAAATCGACTTTCCGTCCAAATTGAGATAGGTAGATGGATAGATAAGATGTTTATGTTTGTTATATGTTTAGATATATATATATGTATGTATTGAACGCCTAAACGAAACTACATCATCTTTCGATTTTACATCATTTGTGACCTGAACACTCTCGCATTTACACAAGAAAGACAGAGGATATATAAAAACAGTGTAATTTAGTTATCGATGTCAAGAAGCTCCGTTAAAGAGATCTACGATGAGGGTGTAATTATGGGTTCTAAGTTTGTCCAGACAGTAAGAGAGTAACTTCAAACGTCTTGCAAAACTCTGATAGCTTTCTGGCCATTTTTCTGTTTGTCATTCGGCATTGAACCGTGAAGTTCGGGCAGGTTCAAGAAAGATATAGGCCTAACGATTAGGACGTAAAAAAACAAACAGCAGAAGAATAAAAGCTGTATAAATAGATTAGGTTGGTTAGAAGTCAAATGTACACCTATTTACCTAATGCAAGATATTTAACAGATGTGTTCCGACCACTACCGAATAGATCAACCATATGCGATTTCTTTAATGGCATTTAAGCATGAAAATGAAGAATATAACGAAGGCTTAATTCCCAAGATAGGTGCTACGTTAATGGCATAGGTGACATGGGTTGGGTTAACCCATGGGTTGGGTCCAATGTTTTGGCGTCACGCTTTGACTGGGTTTGGTTGGGTTCAGTTGCGTCACTTTCAAAAAAATATTGGGAAATTCCGTGATGAAAGAATACTAATGACGTTAAAATCTGTGCTGCCAGCCTCTGAAAAACACTACAGTTTGTGACAGAAAGTCGAAACACTGTTATAATTCATTGAGTTTGACAAAGGAATGTTTACTAATTTTATTTCTCCGACTTCTAGTTTAGCCCGTTGTGATAATACAGATTATGAATTATTAAATTACATTTTTTAAACAATTCGCCGAAATTCGAGGTTAGCAAAGAAATTCAGCAGCTTTAGAGAGGTCAGTGTTATAAATCACTTAAACTGAATAATTAATTAATTAGCTAATCGTAATTATAGGTTAATTGTCTTTTGGTAGATTATATTAATATCCAATTATTTCGATAGAAGAAGCTTTCTTTGTAATTTTAAAAACAGGCTTAGAAATTGTCAAGAAGGATCATTTTATTTATTATAATTCAACACATATTTCTCGATAATACGGAACGGCTAGGTACTTAGCAAATTGAAGTATTTCTAACAACAGCTAAAGCAAAAGTTATATATTGTTACTTTTTAAAATGAAGTAAATAGTCAAGATTAAACAGTACTAGCCTAAAAATCGAAACTGCTATTATAATTACTAAATAGTTTTTATATGTGAGACATTTTTGAGCACACTTTTTATTATTTGTATATCTTTATTTTATAGTATCATTAAGTACTGAGTGAAGTAATATTACATAAAATCGCTCAACAGCACCACATATCTCTCACTTAACGATCCTAAAAGTTTGCATCTTTATGTTTTACCGGAGCAGAAGAATAGTACTACAAGCATTTGCTACTCCTCGGTATCCTTGCGTAGTGTCAGTTTAACATGCAACACTTGCACAGAAATCAATGAACAATCTCAGACATCCAGATCCATCGCAACCAATGACTGTGACATCCATCTTCCACTATCTGTTTACTTCTTTCGATCTACATTCTTAGTTTTCTTGTTTAAATATTTACAGCTTAGGGCTCCTACTCTTGAGTTTATAAGGCATTATTATTGACTGCTAAAAGTGACACTTTAATATTTACTGTGATGAAAGTAAGCTTTTCACTAAATTGTGCACAATATTAACCGCAAACAAGGCCATGTTGTTGAATCAGACTTTCCTGCCAGAAAGGCGGTATAGATTGCGAATATGAGTGGGGTCAAATAAGACATTTCCTGTATAAGAATACGGGCATATTACAAGCATCATAAAATATTATCTAATAAACACGCCATACGTATAATCTACTAATGCTACATTGAAGTCCAATCATTTCTTTGCAAAACGAAGCTAAATACGTGCTGCCATGTTCTTTATTGACGAAGTTATTGAACTTTTAATGCATGCGGTGCATGCGGAGAATCTACACTCGTGTCAGTTTACATGTTAATGCTCAACAAACATAAATTTTACAGTCTATAGCAGATTGACCTCGCACACATAGGACTAATGATAGGCCGCATGCAGTAAAAGTCCAATGACTAGTGTCAATTAAAAACATAGCAGCATATATTTCGCCTCGCTTTGAAAAGAAATGATTGCACTTCCAGAGAGTAGTAGCAGAAAATATATGTGACGTGTTCTCAATTAGTTTGATAAAGAACATGTTACGCTATCTGTAACATAACGGTATTCCTATAATGGAAATTTTTTATTTGCCTCATATTCGTAAAATATAATTTTCCCGTTTGTAAAGATATTCAAACGACATTTTTCTATGTTTGGAAGAATTGGCTGCTAGTCAAGTTCTGTAAATTTCAAGAACATCGGTCAACTCTTTAAGCATTTATTTTAAAAATATTTTGTTCTCGGTTAAGAGAGAGAGAGAACATTATTAATTATACTACTTTAATCCACAGTGACGCAGTCTACACAGTACTTTATGTAGGCCTATATGCATAATGCAGTTAGTATATTATCTAAAATATACAGCTTCCATTTATAATCTTAATGTCTTAAGTATAGTATTTATATCTTCAGTATACTATATCTAAATCTCCAGTATATTATCTCTATATATTTGTTCAGTGTACAACATCTTTACACATTCAGTATACTCTGTCATTATTTTCAGTACATTACCTCATTATCTTCAGTGCGCCATCTCTTTATCTTCAGCACACTCTCCTGTATCTTTAGTATACTATCTTTATTTTTTATACATTTTCCTCATATCTTCAGTGTAATATCTCTATAAATTCAGTAGACTATCTCTAAGTTTTTAGTCATATTATTATCACTACATTTTGATATATCTTCTTAAGCATATTTTACTGAAGGAAATCGTCGTTCATCTCTCTCTCTCTCTCTCTCTCTATCTCTCTCTCTCTCTGTCTCTCTCTTCTCAGATAATACTTTTTTTCTTTTTAAGTCGATTGATCTATCATCAGGTTTCATTCTATCGCCTGTGCCCCTGTGCTCGACCCCTGAAAGGTTTTCTCGGTCAAATTCACTCAAATCGGGTTTCCTCTTACAAGATGCCTGATTTATTCTGCAGGCTGCAGGGTGAGGCCGCGAGGGTGGGGTGTGGTGGGGGATCAGAACCCCTTGTGAAAGTAAATATTAAGTTTTCAACTTTCAATACTATGGACACTGGAATTTACACCAGAATGTCTCGATGGCTCAGTGTGTAAGCTCGCTTGGTAGACATGAAGTTTAAAATGGCTGTTCCTATGGTCCAGGGATCAGAACCCGGTAGAGCTGATCACAGAGTAAAATCTCGGACAGTCGATTTTCAGGGTACATCGGTGCACCTGACGTCTTGAAGAGAAGACCTTCAGGCTTCTGACCTTGACGTTAAACCCATATTAAAAATACTATTTAGTACCAACAAGGAAGGACATATTTTCCCTGCTCATTAACCAGCGATATTTTAGGGACGCCCGTGATGTCTCAAACAAGATTGACAACAACAACTGGTTCATCGAATACTAGTGGCAAATTAAAAAATATACTTAACATAGCTGCGTGTGAATGCAAAGATTGAAATATTATTATGATAAAAAATGACTACTATATTAATAGTAGTTATTATTATAACAAATTTGTTAGAGGTGCGGCTTCAATTCAAAATCGAATCATAAGTAAGTGTAAATAAGTATGTGTATATATATTTATTATATATATATATACTCACTTATTAACACTTACACGCCTATTGATTCGATTTTGAATTGATATATATATATATATATATATATATAAATATATATATATATATACATGTATATATATATATATATATATATATATATATATATACATGTATATATATATATATACATATGTGTGATATATATATATGATATATATATGTGTGTATGTATATATATATATAAATATATATATATATATATATATATATATATATATATATATATACAGACTGGGGCAAAAAAATTATCCCCTAGCGAAATCTCAATAACTTCAACATAACTCAAAATATTCTTAATAAATTTTCGGAGCCTTTAGAGGAGCAATTTCTGCGTATATCCTGCAAATTTTGTGAAAATATATATTCAGTAGAATCCAATTTACAGCGTTTCTATGAGAAAAGTGCTAAATTCAAATTTAACAAGGCCTTTTGGAAATGTCAGTCATTCATTTTTAAGAAAATAACGACAATGAAACGGGTCTTTTACTTATATGATGGAGCATATGCCTACACTACCTTTTTAGCTGCTCTAATAGAAGCTGTTTAAAACTGGTTCACCTACTAAACTTACTCAAAAATTTTGAAAAATCTTTTCGGTACTTTTGTTTAAATAAGCCTTGTTAAAATTTATTTTTAAACTTTTTCCGTAAAAGCGCTGTATTTTTGTTACTACTAAATATATTTTAACTAAATTGGCAAACATTGTACAAGCAGCCCTGCACTAGAAGTTCCGAAAAGTTTGTAAAAATATTTTGAGTTTTGTCGAAATTATTTAGATGTTTGTTAAAATAAGCCTTGTTAAAATTGGTTTTAGCACTTTTTCGTAGCAACGCTGCAATTTTGATACTACTGAATAGATTTTCACCAAATTTACACGCTATGTGCCGCAATTCCTTCTCTAGAAACTGCGAAAATTGTGTGCAAACATTGCAAGTTTTGCTGAAGTTATTGAGATTTCGCTAGGGGATTATTTTTTTGCCCCAGTCTGTATATAATATATATATATATATATATATATATATATATATACATATATATATATATATATATATACATGTATATATATATATATATATATATATATATATATATCGTAAATACATTTATATTTACATATGTATACTTCATGTACATGTACACGTATAGGATATATATATATATATATATATATATATATATATATATATATATACATGATATATATATCCTATGACATATATATATATATCCTATGACATATATATATATATATATATATATATATATATGATATATATATCCTATATATATATCCTATACATGTACACGTACAGGATATATATATATATATATATATATATACATATATATATATCTTAGTGCATGCACTGCCTACTGGCAGGTCCATGGTATATAACGCCTCCACTCTTCTCTGTCTTCCGCTTTCCTTTTCATTTCCACATATGAGTGGATCTTTAAATCATTTAACATACCTATTATCGGCCTGCTTCTGCCTCTTTTTCCTTCCATTCTATACCTTCTATACAATCTACCTTCTATGACCTCTTTTAATAGACCTTCCCCCCTTAGAATGTGTCCTATCCAACTCTTCTTCCTATTTCTTAATGCATTTATCAAAATGGTCACAATTTACTTAAATAACTAACAATCTCTACTTTTTGAATTATTGTTGTTTGTAGATAATTTAATATGATTAACTTATTGATTAGATGAGTAGTTAATATTTGTTATTGATGGATAATAAGTAAACTGATTAATTGATTCACTACTGATGATTGACGGATCGAACAGAATGCAACAAGTAACAATCACAACCAGAGTCAGCAGTGAGATTCTCGGAGAATGCAAACCAGAAACGTTTAATGAATCGAAATGTATGTCTACTCTTTCCAACGTCGTCTCGAACTGGCCACTTTAGCTTAAAGAGTTTAATTTCCTGACTGCAGATCGGCTATTATGTTCAATCGTCGGTTAAAACGTCTTATCAACTTTCTAACTACCACCTAATACACTTTGAGTCACATCAGTCCAGTTGTGTGTTCTCTCGGACGTCAGGCTGGAGCACCGGTACACTGGATCTGAATATCGGGCCATCCGTATAATGAATTCAGGTATTATTAGTGTTTAGACAGCTAATTCACGGTTGTGGTCAGGACACTGAAGAATAGACCAACCGTTAAATGAATGCATCGTAAAAAGTGACTAAGCGAAGTCTGGAGAATGTAGTTAACAGGAAATCGTTCAGACGGCAAATATTTCCCTAGTTATAGGCTACATAAGGTGTGGTTAAGGCATAACCTTTTGTGAAGGGATTAATTTTATTGATCTACGGAGTGCTCTATAACGCATGATAGCAGACTGTAAGAACATGTACCCTTGGACCTGCAACTTGTCAGAACACTAGAGAGAGAGAGAGATAGCTAATTTAAAACCTAAATTCGGGTGAGCACAGGTGAATAATCGGAATGTAGTATATCGCAAACACACAAAACTATAACAGCTGACAGCAAATAAAACTCAGAGAGATAGGTAGATCTTGAAAAGAAAGCATTATAAGAATTGTTGTGCTATATTTAAAAGCCAATCATACACGCGAACGACATTACTTCATTGCGAAGATCAAGAAATACCAGCTCTTTTTTTACAGAAGAGTCCAAACATCCATAGTAGCTATTTTATAGATATCGAAAGGATTTCAGGAATATTGTACCGGCTGAATGACTGAATCGATAGCATGCTTGTCTATAAAGCAGGAAGCCAATTGAATCCTGCCGGACCGTCTCTCACAGTATCATTTGCGATGCGGAAACAGACGTTACACTGTTGCTTTACAGCTTTTATAAATTGTAAGAGTTGCTACACATAAAACAAAATGCTGCACAAAATAAATAAATAATATAATATAATATTCTGATTAAAATCTAAAAGTCAGCAAACAAAGCAAAACTAAAGATAAAAAGAAATCTGAAACTAAATTAAAAGACTTGACTATCTCGAAATCTCTATTTCTTTAAAACTCTTGTCTATACAGATAATAGCTAGTACGTATTTATACTTTTTATGCGGCTCGTAATATATATATATATATATATATATATATATATATATATAATATATATATACATGTATATCAATTTTGCATCTTTAAAATTGTCATTGTGTCCTTGGGTCAGCCGGTGTCGAGAATGTTCAGTTATAAGTGTATATACCGAGCAGGCTCTCAGCATGCATCGTTTGTCGTCTCCTACAAGACTAATGATGAAGTCGTATGGTCAGCGCCACTCATCACGTGATATGAGGTTAGATGTAATTAACTTCAGTTAAGTTCAATGAATACTACTTGAGCAGAATATTAATATTAAGCATATTGCAAGCCCACCATAAACATAAGCATATTGTGTATCCCTACCCTAGCTAAACCGGCTAAACTGGGACTCAAGGGAAGAAGAAGAAGATGATGATGATGATGATGATGATGATGATGATGATGATGATGATGATGATAATGATGACGATGACGATGACGATGATGAAGATGATTATGATGATGTTGTTGTTGATGTTGATGTTGTTGATGATGATGATATTAAGAGTCACAGAACTGTATAAATACGCATTAGCTATTATTTGAATAGACAAGAAAATTAAAGAAATAGAGATTGCGAGATAGTCAAGTCTTTCACTTTAGTTTCATGTTTCTTTTTTATTTTTAGTTTTGCAACTTTGGCTTTGTTTGCTGACTTTCAGATTTTTATCAAAATTTACAAATGTCTGGTCAAACAACTATAATTTAGAATTAACCAATGATATTTGATAAATTAAACTTTAATTTAATAAATTATGTTACTTTTTACATTAAGCTTACAAATATTCCATCACGACTATTAATTAAATCACTATTACACTTATATAATTACACCCGAACACCATAAATTAATAAATGCATAAATAAATAGAGTGAACGTTAAACTCACTCAATTTCGCATTTCAATGAGATTTCGTACATCCCACATTTAATCTTCATCGAGCCTTGTTCTTTAGGACTAAATGCGCAATGAAATTAGAACTCCTTAGATATTTTCTGGTACCAGTTCTTCTCTGTTCATTGCGTTGTTTCTCTATAAAATCTATAATAGTGGTTATGCATCTTTCGCCTCATCTTTAAGCAAGTATAGTCTGCGCTATTAGATGGCTGTGAGACATGGACCTTAAAGAAGGAAGATATCAGGAAACAGAGGCATTGGAAATGTGGATATGGAGAATAATGGAAAGAATTAGTTGGACTCAAGAGGTTACAAATGAGGAAGTTCTGGAGAGAGGCCATAGATGGCAGAAAGGAAGGAAATAGATGCAGAGGCAGGCCGAGATTAGGTACGTTAGATGATTGAAAGACCCACTCACATTATGTGGACATAAGGAGGAAAGCGGAAGACAGAGAAGAACGGAGGCGTTATATACCATGGACCTGCCAGTAGGCAGCGAATTAAGAGATAGGGTCTCCTACAAGTAAATAGCTTAGTCACGACAGCTTGATCTATTTCGTTAAAAATTAACTTAGAAAGATTCTCGAGATGACTTTAAAATTAATATACATCGCACAAAATTTAACGGTATTAAAAACTTACCTATTAGCTTAATATTTTTCTTCTTTTCGTCAAGCATGATATTCTCCATCTTCAGATCTCTGAAATGACAAATAAAATGAAGCATACTGAACTTAATTTTTATAACAATATATAAGCAATTAAAGTAAAAGCACGAAATTCAGTGTAGTAATTGAAGTACCGGAAGGTCAAAATTATATACTCATCTTCTAAACGGTGATCAAAATGATTCACTAACTTACCAAGGAATGAAAATTTCTGGACTAGAAAAATTGAGGTGTACCTAATATATGACTATTTTTATCACACTTCTAACCAACAGCGTCAGGACCGAAATAAGATGTAGGTATTTTCAAAGTAATTCACCAGCATATTATAATTATTAATAAATGAGAGCATTTGATAACATTCAAAGGCAACAACTGTTGCAAGGAACAACTGTTGCTAGGAACAACTGTTGCTATGGACGGTAATATAGGCGTCATATAATACCGCATTTAACACTTAAATCAATCAATGAAGTATGTTTTTCAAATGTTAAAAAATTGAACAAATTAAAATTGAAAATTGCCAAGAAGAAACATAATTGCCTTCAAAATAATCATCATCATCTTGCCTTGAATCCCAGTTTAACTAGGGTCGGGATACGAATAGAATGTCTCAAATCCTCTCTGTCCTACATCATATCATCAGTCAGTCCCCTATTCGATATTTTTCCATTCGTTTATATTTTTGTTGCAATTTCTGGAGCCTAGGCGCTCAGCACCCGAATGCCCTTTCTGACGTTAGTATAGATCTTAGTGCTTTAGTCGCCTTCTACGACATGCGAGTCACCGGTTGGTCAATTCTTCAAACACACAACCTGGATATAACACGGGGAAATTGACTTCAAAGTATTATATAAGAAATACCGAGTTGTCATCATTTTTAAATTCTAAATGGCTAATTGGCTAGGGAATAGAGATTAAAATAAGAGGTAAATACGCTAGATATTTTAAACTATGTTCACTTACAGTTAGCTGAAAATATTGTAGTATGTTTCTTAATATAAGTGAGAGTTATCGTGACATTAATAATTCGGTCAGCTAACATTATGACAGGTTAATTATACTATCATTTAACAGTAAATCAACAAGTGATGTATTCATAACGTAAAACAATCGAAGCGTGTAGTTCAGAATACAATCAATAAGACTAATTGTTATTAACAAATTTATAAAAAATAATAAATGTATCGATCGACATCAAATTATAGAAAAATTATAAATTTTTAATTTGATAAATTATCATTTATTAATTATCAAAATAATAAATGATGGCCGTAAAAAAAGAATTACATTATCGCAAAATGTGAACAATAATTTGAGTGTTCCCTTCAATTCTATCACAGAAGACATATACACATAAAAATCAACAGTGTAGATATTGTCGATATGGAAAATATAATTTTACTTTTAAACCATATCTTCCCATTGAATTTCAAACCAAATATTGCGAATCTTTATTACTCGCTCATAACATGAATTCATAACAATGGAGAAGCAATAACAGCATCAATTGCATATATCAAAACCCTCAACATACTGTATTGCAGCATATAATGAGCACCGTTAGTGCAAAATAATCTTTACAAAATCACACTTAAATAATGCTAAAATAATTTAATTCATCTTCTAGTACACTAACTTATATATTTGCAATCCAACTAAAAGCATTTAATAATCAAAAGGATTAGAACCATTTAGTTTATTAAAGTTTCATATTTCAAACATTTTATGAATAATTTCCATAGCAAGAAATTGTACCCTAATATCTCTTAAAACTAAGTCCTAATAGAAATTTAAGAAAACGAAATTACTTCGAGCAGTATCTATTTATTTAATTTACTATTTCCATTAAATAATTTGTTATACATGATATTGCGCATCTATATCTTCCTTAGAGGCAATACTTTTGTTGAGTTGTTTTAGTACCGTGCTTTCACTTAAATTGGTAACTAAGAAATTACTTTAAATGTGGCAATTTCACTTTATACAAAATATAGGCTAATAAAAGTATAAATTAGTTTCCGATACAAAATAAGTAATTAAAGTTTAACTTTTAAACTTATTTATTCCCTTAAAAAGACAAAAGGTGAAGAAATATGCAGTAATAATATCACAGTCCATTAATCCAAATAGTTGATTTAAACCGAAGTAAAAAGATCATCATTTATTATAAAACAATTTCAACGATGCCTCCTGAGCGCAACAATGAACACAGAGGAGCAAAAATTCAGTATATTCCATGAACCTGCTAAAAATTTTGTACTGAAAGAGTTATAGCGTTTTCAATCTAATGTCTAGATTACTGCAAGCACTATTAGTTCGCATTGATTGATTAATGAGAGAAGCATTGGTAGCAATGCTTCTGTTCATATGAGATTATTACCGGAAAATGTCATCAGACGAACAGAGAAGTGACTCATTGATTTATCCGCACAGTAATATAATCAGATTGATAGAGGTTCTTTCTTATACGTGAATTTGTGATGACGTCCCTGACATCATCCTTGTTTGAGGAAACGGACGTTAAAACTTTATTACTGTTATTATTAATTTGGAGAGAATAACTGAAAATATGGATAGTTGTTTATTAGACGCAGTCTCAGAATGTTTCTTTACAAGATCTTATTCTAAATAATGACGGTGGTGAAACTATATAGAAAAAGGAAGGGCGTGACATACTCCCCCTCCTTTCCTGGTAATTTTCACTTTCGACGACAGTGTCCCAATATTTTCTGCAGAGGCGACACGTCAAGCGAAAAAGGTGATTCATGTTCAATAATTGAGCATTCTCTCTTCGCTTAAATGTATCCAAATGATCAATGATTATCTGACGATCCGCAATTCGACGTTATGAATATTTTACTTTTCTATGCGCTAAAATTTCATTTATCACTACTGTGACCTAGAAATGACTGCTAGCAGTAGAGCCAGTGCGAAACGTTCCATTGCCGTCGTACATGTTCCGATGACTGGAACTAAATTCACTTTTCAGTTGAAATGTTTCTTCGAGAAAGCAGCAAACACCGAAAAGCCGAGGAAAATCTGGAAATGATTCCTAGTTTGCGTACACGATTATAAGAACTACATGACATAATTATTATAGATACCTATTAATATAGAAATTATTAATATTAATTTATATATTATCATATTTATTAGTTTGCAAATATATTAATAAAACATTTACAAATATCCGATCAATGCCAAATGGAACTAAAGATCTAAAGGGATAAATACGGATCAAGTAGTCTAGAGACAATCGACCTCCAGTGGCCACATCAACGGATGGCGCTTGTAGTACTTTTACTCTTACAAATAGTAATACTAGCCGTCCTATTCTCAATTTTTTAACTTTATGCGACAGACTATTGGGGATTTTTATATTAAAATCCATCGGTTGATAACGTCGCTGCGCCTGACAAAAACCTTCGATTGTTAATGCAGCGGTACAGTAATACTGTACGCAGAATCGACTGCGTCCAAATGTTTCGTTATTTTGTGCAATAGTTTTAATGAGACAAAAATCCCCAGCGATATCCCAGCAACCTACGAAACTGCGCGGGACGCTGAATCCATGGATTGACCGACCCAGCTTCCGGACTATCGAATGTTATATGACAATTCAGAGTAAGGCATTCCAAAAATCCAAACTAAACAACATTTGCAAATGGTTTGGTTTTTAAATTGTTAAATTTATAATCACATTAAAAATTATTATGTTGATTACATTATAATCAACACGGAGAATATATATATATATATATATATATATATATATATATATATATATATATATATATATTCTCCGTCTTGTGTCCGGGTTGCTTGAAGAATAGACCAATGCGTCTTAGAAGTACGTGTCGAAGAAGTATGTGTCATAGAAGTACGTGTCGTAGAAGTATGTGTCGTAAAAGGCACGTTTTTATGTCGCCTTCTACGACACGTCTGCACGTATCGTAGAATGCGACATAGAGACTAGATCCAAACCAACGTCAGAAAGGGCATTCGGTTGGTGAGCGCCTATGCTCCTGAAATTGCTACAAAACCTTAAACGAATAGATCGAAAGTCCATTCGTATCCTGACCTTGGTTAAACTGAGATTTCAGGGAAGATGATGATGATGATATATACACATATATGTATATATATATATATATATATATATATATGTGTGTGTGCGTGTGTGTTTCACTTTTCAAAAAATTATTCAACGTGACAAAACCATCTAAACAGAAGTTAAATAACTGTTAAGTAATTTTTGTTGAACTTAATGGATTTATTTAATTACTGAACTACTACATAAAATATTTAATTATTAAACTTAAGGGAACTAAACAATAAACTTGTTTGCATGATAATATCGCCCAGATGTCCATACGGGTAAATAGTTGATACTAACATCAATTTTATATTCCCAAAAATTTCAATGACAGGCGAGTCCTTATTAGAATCCTAAACAAACTAGTCTGTTGTTGGAAATTTAACAGATTAGGCCACTGATTCAGTCAGAAATTAATAACACGCATATTATAAATATTATGCAACAAAGTATAAACGTGCTTTAATAAGCCAGCCGAACTTCAAATATGGCTACAAGTAACAACCCATCGAGTGTACAAGTACATATACATGTATGCGGCGGCAGATTCGCTTGCGCTCAACCTTTGATGACATGGATAAGCGATTCAAACCAAATTCACCTACATGCTCGAAGCAAAACCAATGGCAATGATTGACTGACGGCAAATCAACTCGGCTGTGGGTTATAAATGTAATTGCAGATTGTTACCAGATGAGTGGGGGATTTTGATGCACTCTATTTTAAAAATTGTTACTTTGAGCTCACTAACAAAGCAAAATTTGTAATGCGAAGACAGAAGTATTGAGATTGAAAAAGTTGAAAGTATTCCGCAGAAATAAAATCCAGGGAAAGGATCACTACAAGTTATATAAGTCATTCATTAAAATGCCAGAACGTGGATTTGCTACTTTTATTATTATTTTTAATTATTTTTTAATTTGCTACTTTATTTTGATAGGAATCATACTTTACCACACTTCAAAAATCCTAGAAATTTATATTTTACTGTTAGGTCTATATTTTTGTCACTAATTTCTACGTGCTAATTTTAAGTAATTTACTTATAGCCCTTACAATTTCTCTTCTAATGTTTTCATGTTAAAGCATTTTTATCCCACTACGACTGAAGATTGATCAGATAACATGAGATAGTACGTAATATGATAACATGTTATACCCTACGATATAGCACTTCTTTCAAGAAACTCGTTCCTTAAATTATACACATGACTTACGTGTTAGTTTTCTTTCTTATCTGCCATTTTTGTAATTTTGTTATGTTCTTCCTATCTCCATCGTTACAACTAATCTCTACTTTGTATAGCGCGTTGTACAATGGACATAAGATTTATCTTCCATCATTTTATGTTTATTATTCAAACCTGTCAGGACTCGGTCTTCCAAACTGGTTGCCCATTCAAGTACTTACCAAACGCGACGTGTCATAACTTCGTCTACAACAGACGCTATATCAAATGCGCTAAGTCCACCCCTAAAATAAAATAGCAAACTTCAGCAACCCGGTAGAAGTGAGGGCGAGAGTTATAGCCCGATAACTGCGACTCTCAAGTAACAAATCATGTCATGTCAATGTTTGATTTAAATAAAACGTTATTCTAAGTGACCATGATTATTTAAACACTCGTACTTTAATCAATATTCAAAAAATTATCACTATAGTAAACTTTAATAACAATTTTTACAAGCGGTAAAGAAAAAACCTCAATCTCAAACAATTGGCTCGATATATAACGAATATGTAACAGATAATAACAGATGGTATTTAAACGTACAAACTTTCATTTTGGTACCTATAGAATTAGCACTAAAATGAATGGATATATGCTTGTAAGTATAATGGATATTTACATTTGCGACTATAACAATCTCAAATGAATGTCACAGTGACGATATCGGATATCAGTTGACATCCAGTGTCACCTATCTCTAGGCTGCCTCAGCTCACATCCAGTGCTGCCTTTCTCTAGACTGCCTCAGTTGACATCCAGTGTTACCAATCACTAGGTTTCCATAACTTAGCTAGGAAAATTGGTCTCCATGGTGATTCAGAGGAAGCCTATTTGTCAGGAAAATGAAGCCAACTACATATGACTAAATAACTCAAAGACCAAGCCAACTGCCTAGGAATAAACAACTAAAAAACTAAGCCATCTGCCTAGAACTAAGCAACCAAAGGAATAGGCCATCTACATAGGACTAAACAACTAAGAGATTAAACGATCTGCCTAGGACTAAACAACTTAAAGGCTAGGTCATCTGCCTAGGACTAGACAACTAAAAGACTAGGCCATGTACATAGGACTAAACAACTGAAAGACTAGGTCATCTGTATATTACTGAACAACTAAAAGAATAGGCCATTTGATGTATAAAAAAATAAAATAGAATAGCAATGCTTGCAATGTTATAAATTCGACATGCACACTAAGTATTACGCTGGTTGGCATGAATATTGGATAAGACTCGTAATTCATCGATGTGTCCATCTTTATCAGAAATAGTAGTGGCATTCACTTAGTCACCTGTACAGTTTTAACACACTGTAGAATTGAGCTGAGCCTATGGCTTGTGTACAAGTTGTTCAACAGCGGATCTGTAGATGATGGTGCGGACGTTAGCGCAGTCGGTTTAGCTGCGCGTCAACTGATTAAAAAAAGTTAAGATAAATCGAGCTCGGTTACTTTGTAAGACCGAGCTTGATAACTTTCAATGAAAAATCTTCTAGGTCCCCAGAGCACAGGTTCAACGTATAACTGACGACGTGCTTAGCCAAAATATGACATGAAAATGTCGACAGAATAGAACCTAACAGTCGGCCGAATTCCACTCAAAAGAATCTCGGTCATCGTGGACGTGAAGAAGAATGCCGAAGACTGAGAATAGTGGAGGTGTTTTATACCATGGACCTGCCAGTAGGCAGTGCACTAAGAGAGAGAGAAAGAGATCACTGAGCAGCTGGTGTATAGTAATGTTTTCTATCAGTTACACTAATTTACGTTGAGAGTGCACAGATTCTGTTGGTATAGTCCGCGAAAGTAGCATATATAAGCAAAGATATTATAGATTCAACAAAAGCTTAAACATAGCTTCATTAGAGTGCCGCTAAAATGTCTTACGACAGAACACCCGAGGCTCTCAAATAGGCAAAGACAGGTATATGAGACAGCAAACAGCAAAAGCCCTGCTATCTTTGTTAGATGCAGATGCTCTTTGTGCTTTTTATTCTCAGAATTTTAAAGTCCAAAGCAAAATTAAAGAGATAGTGGAAGATATGAGAGGGCCAAAGATTTACAATTTAGCGGCAGAATTGTAACCAGATAGAGATCTTAATGTGATTAGAAATTTAACAATTTAAAAACCAAACCATTTTGAAATTTATCGACTAACTAATATGTTATCTAAGTCACACCAATTCTATGAAAACAAAGAGAGAATGTGAACAGATTTCATTAAGGGTATAGCAGGTTACATACACTCCCTAATGTTATGTAATACAGAAATCCAACTCTTTCGTCTGCATAAATCCCAATCATAAGCTATACAGGGATCTTAATCATGAATAACACAGAGCTTCTAATAATTAATGATACATAGCTCCTAAGCATAGGTGATACAGAGCACCTAATCATATGTGATTCGAATATCTTAGTCATGAAGGACACAGAGCTCCTAATCATTTGTGATACATAGCTCCTAACCATAAGTGATACAGCGCACCTAAGCATACGTGATACAAAGTTCCTATTCATAAGTTGTATACACTGTGTTTTTTATAACTGATACCCCAAATTGTTTTAACAATAAAGTCGTAAGAAGTTGACCGATGTTCTTGAAATTTACAGCACTTGACGAGCAGCCAATTCTACCAAACATAGATACATTTCGTATGAATATCGTCAATAACGTGAAAGTTACAGTTTTGTGAATAGGAGTGGGGTCAGATAATAAATTTCCAGTACAGGATTACGGGCGTTTTACATGCAGCGTAAAATTATCTCTATAAAAAGAATGGCGAACACGTCACAAAATATCAGCTAATACTATTTTGAAGATCAATCAATTATTTGCAAAATGACGTAAAATACGTGCTGATATGTTCTTAATTGACAAAGTTATTGAAACTTTAATGCATGCATTGCATGTCTGGGTACAACTGCTATCACCACAGCCACTGCAGCGGCGTCCTCTCCTTCGTTTATTCTCTTCATACAATGCATGCATAAAAAGTTCGTTAACTTTGTCAATTAAGAACACATCAACAAGTATTTTACGTCCTTTTGAAGAGAAATGATTGCTCTTCAAAATAACATTAGCAAAACTTTTATATTGCGTGTTAGGTAGTGTTTTTATAGAGATAATCTACGCTAAATGTAACACTCCCGTAATCATGTATTGGAAATTTCTTTTCTGACCACACTCATATTCGCGGAACTATAACTTTCACGTTGTTAAAGATATTCAAACGAAATTTCTCTACGTTTTGTAGAATTGGCTGCTGGTCAAGTGCTGTGGATTTCAAGAACATCGGTCAACTTCTTACGACATTATTGTTAAAACAATTTGGGGTATCTGTTATAAAAACACAGTGTAGAGCTCCTAATCATAAGTGATTCAGAGATGTCAATCATAAGTGACATAAAGCTCCTAATCACAAGGTGATACGTGGCTCCTAATCATGAGTGAAACAGAGCTCCTAATCATAAGTTAATACGTAGATCCTAATCATAAGTGATGAAGATACCTTAAGTAAGGAAAAATCATCTATTTGTTAAACGCTTTTTACATAATTACTGTTTTTACGTTACGCACATTAAGGGTTGCAGTTAATTTGTTCAAAAGCTCAATTACAATATTAAACAGAGTCTATTTTCAACTGGACAAAACAGAAAAATTGTCACGGCTCGATATCTATCAGTTTTAAGGCTGTCTTAATTTCGTAACTTCATCCTTGATTAATTTTAATCTCAATATCTCCTTTACTATTCTGTAGATTCAAATTTCGTGTTCAATGGACAGCTTAATTTTTTTAATAAATATTGTGTTTAAAACACTCGTTTCAGACTCTTTATTTTGATATTTATGCTATATTTTTAGCTTCCACACCTTTAACGTCCTAATCTTTGAAATTTATCTAAAAAATGAATTTAATTATTGCTGCTAGTCAGGCTTCAATTTTTTAACGGGAGGAAATAAGAAATATCTCGATGGCCTTAAGGCTCTTCAGAAAGTAACAAACCGTTGTCCTTTGTTGCAGTTTAATGTTTATTGTAGTGTTACTTTCTAAGTGTAATGGTTTTCAATAAATAAATAAATAGATAAATAACTTGATTTCACTATAGACGTAGGCTCTATATATGTGCACTGTGCAGTTCATAATTCGAAAATAGACCTATTGAAAAAAATTCTTAATGAGGCTATTATTAATTAATTTTTAATCTTGCTTGCAAGATTTATACATTATTTTTTTAGCCAGTTCGCTCTCACTCAGTGTCCTTTCTCGTTTATTCTCTCCTCCAACCTCTTCGCTATTTTCTCTTTCCATTTTCAAGCAGCCACGGTCATAGAATTAGCCCATTTCTTCCATTTCTCTTGTGCTTCATAGCATTCGACTCTTTCTTCTATTTCTCTCGTGTTTCATAGTATTCGCCAGATTCTTTTAGTTCTTTCGCGCTACTTCACTTTCGTTTAGTCCCTCCTCTAGTTTTCTCATCTGCTATGCATGCTTTGTCTACTAAGTGTGAATATAATTCAACAATAGAAATAGTTTTCTCTGTTTCGCACAGCCTCTCACAGTCTCTCTCTCTCTCTCTCTCTCTCACTCTCTTTCTCTCTCTCTGTCTGTCTCACTCACTCAAAATCTCTGACGGCGTTGTCCCAGAGAGAAACCGATAATGCAGCCTTCACTGATATATCCACAAATCTTCATAACTGTTTTTGGACTCTTGCTAATATACATTTCAATCATTCTCTATATCCTATCCTTCACTCTCTCTCTCTCTCTCTCTCTCTCTCTCTCTTTCTCTTTCTCTCTCTCGCTCCCTTTACCGCTTAAGCTCTATCACTATTTCTCTCTATCTCTCTTTCTCTTTCTTTCTTTCTTTCTTTCTTTCTTTCTCTCTCTCTCTCTCTCTCTCTCTCATTCTCTCTACCCTTTTCCAATTTCAGTCACTGTGGATTGAAACGCGTGATTGGAAGATTTGCCTCAGATTCTCTCTGGCTATAAATCCCAGGCCGCCCCGATAGCATTGATGCGGGAGTGAGTCTAATCTACGGCGTGGTTACGACTTGCAGACTTATTCTTCCGCTCCTCCAGATTGTCACTGCTGAAGTATATCTGTATCTAGTGCTTAACCAATCAACAAAATTCTCTCTCTTAGTGCACTGCCTACTGGCAGGTCCATGACGCTTCCACTCTTCCCTGTCTTCCGCTTTCCTCTTCATGTCCGTATATAAGTGGATCTTTAAATCATCTAACATTCCTAATCTTGGTCTTCCTCTGCCTCTATTTCCTTCCATTCAACAAAATTACTAAATCAAAAGCTACATCTAGCACTGGAAAGTTAATGCAGCTTCTCTCGCTTTCTCATTTGTAATTAAGTCCCATAAATTAATCGCTTGTAAGGCTGTGACAATATATTTAACACTTGATATTCATAGTTGTGAATGACTACACGTCAGTGGCAGTTTAATGTAAAGCACTTTCTCTTTTCGCTCCTGTCAGGGCGCTGCATGACTTGCAGACTAGGACATTCTATAATGAAAATTCATAATTTATATACATGGCCTATTATTAGGTCTAAACTTGGTTTATCGATATCCATGGCCTATTACATTATTGGGTCTAACCATAGACTATCAATGGAGTTCCCTATAAAGTGATCATGACTGGTATATGACATATAGCGTCTTCATTTATTTATACATTTTATTGCAGTTTTTCTTATCATCTTATCATTTCAAGTACTAATACGCTTTACAATTAAATCGAATGACTAGGCTCAATCTTCCTATAATTTTATTGCCATCCATTCCTCAATTTATATATTTGCTTAGAAAAATAACCCCGCGCTTGATATTGACCCATCCACACACTATTCGCATTTTTAATGTAGTTTATTGCCTATCTTGATGAATCTTATCGGCATATCCTACCTCATAATTTTTTTATCAGTCACCTACATGTATAGACTTATGCAGTCGTACCTTGACAACGCTACTCTGACATTACTGCAAGACTTTACATTGAGCCTAAATTTAAACTGTATGACTCTAGTCAGCAGTGCAGCATAGCAAGTAGAGGCTAGTATAAGCTTCAATTTCTAGTATAAGCTTCTAAATGAAATACAAGACCAGTAACTCTAAAATATTGCCCTTTACTCCAAGTAAGTGGAGGGCCTACTGACAATAAGACGAGACATTAATAATTGTTCATTATACTATATGGCGTAAGATACAAAAATTACAAAATGCATACTTAAAGGCTAGAAGGAAAAATATGCGTATGGTACCTAAACTCGGATAACGTATGCATAGGTTATGTGTTAAATTAAAAGAAAGTATTTTCAATGATGAAAGGAAAACTTTAAGGTCAGTTGGATGTATTCACACAGTAACTGAGACTGCTTGCAGGCAATTACATTCAAATCCTCAGATCAATAGCTACGTGTAGGCTCTCTTCTTTCACTGTCTCGCACTATTTGTCTCTATCTCTTTCTGTTAGCCTGGCAATCTGTCTGTCTGTATGTGTCTCTCTTTTTCTCTCTCTGCCTTTATCTTTCTCTCTCGCCCTCACTCTCTCTTCCTCTTTTTGTTTTACAGAATGGTTACACAAACATATCGCGCGATTATTGGTAATAAATAAAGTGGAAGATTTTAAAAAACAACGCTACGCTTTTAACTAGGCCTCTATTTACATTTATAGACTTAGACTTATTGACAGAAAGAGCAGAGACAGAAAACTGGCGGTAGCTTTACTCATTAGTCTGATACTTTGTCAGGTAAGCATCTGTGCACGATATTGTCATGTACGCTATTAGTAGATAAACGAGATTGTCAGGTACGTACCTGTGCACGATATTGTCAGGGACACTATTAGTAGATAAACAAGATTGTCAGGTACGTACCTGTGCACGATGTTGCGCTCATGGAGGTAGTGGAGAGCCGAGATGAGCTGACGGATGAAAGGTCTCGACGAGTTCTCTCCCAGCTTGCAATCCTTTCTGCTCTTGATGTAAGCCAATAACTCTCCGCCTGCCGCGTACTCAGTCACCAAACAGTACAGAGTGGTCGCCTAAAAGCATCGCATCATAGGATCAACCACTGCCCCAGGCTACCAATCTACGACTAATACTGTATCAGCCAGAGTTTCTCAATTTTATTCCAAAAGTGTAAGGCTGACGTCTTATAACGATGTTTTATTGTATAAATGATTTTATTTCCGAACTATAGTATACAATGCTCTAGTATACTCTAGTTACTCAGTTTACCTTTAGTCCAGTAGACTGAAGGCAAATATATCTATCAAAATGGCTATTAAAGTGGCTATAACAGCGGTAAGGTACGTAGAGGGAATACATTTCATCAACGTTATTGGTAACACTACTGACAAAATGCGAACACATATTGAAATAACTTTATAAATACTAATTAACTATATGATTACAAAAGTTAAAATTTAATTGTGCGCAATTCGTCGAGTCGTAAGATTGAGATATGTCAGGAATCTTATATGTTGAGGATGATGATGGTGGTGGTGGTTGCATTGGCTATGGTGATGGTGGTGGCGATAGTAGAGGTGATGGTGGTGATGTTGGCGGTGGTGGCGGAGGTTGTGGTGATGTTGATGTAGGTGGTGGTGATGATGATTGCGGTGATTGTGATAGTGGTGGTGGTGGTGATAGTGGTGGTGGCTGGCGGTGGTAGTGGTGATGGCAAAGTCAGTGTGATGGTGGTGATGGTGATAATGGTAATGGTGATGGCGGTGGTGCTTATGGTGGTGATTGTGGAGCTGGTGGTGTTAGTGAAGGTAGTGGCAGAAGTGGCTGTGATGAAGGTGGTGACGGTAGAGATGAAGGTTTAGGCTGAAGCGACGGCGAAGGTGGTTGTGGCGATAACGATGATGATAATGACGATGATGATGGCTATGATTCTTATAGTGGTGATGATGATGATGATGATAATGATTCTGATGATGAAGCCGTTGATGATGATGTTGATATATACATGTGTGTGTGTATGTATATATATATATACTGTACAATATTATACATGTATAAGAAGAAATGTATAGGACACATTCTAAGGGGAGATACTTTACTAAAGGAGGTCATACAAGGAAGAATGGAGGGAAAGAGAAACAGAGGGAGACCGATATTAGGAATGTTAGATGATTTAAAGGCCCACTTATATGCGCACATGACGAGGAGAACGGACGACAGAGAAGAGTGGAGGCACAAAGAGGAAGAGAGATCATAGTAGTTGCTGCTTGAGGCGTGGTGTCAGGGCCACGAAGAATTGACCAACCGTACACTACACGCGTCGTAAGATTCGACCCCATGCAAAACTGCAACAAAGGGAAACCCTTTCGAAAGCCAGATTTTTCTTAGATTTTTAGATACTTAGATTCTTTAGATTTCTCAAAAACTTGCAGTGGTAACTAGGCATAGCTTTTGTGAGAAAACTATAGTAACTATATATATATTCTGATCAATAGGGTGTTTTTATGAAGAAAATTAGCTCGAAATTATTTCAGATACTGTTTAGCAGCTTCGAGCTCATACAGAGGTCGTTGATGACGAATATGGCAGGGAATTAATAGGCACGATACGTGTCATGTTACTAAACTTAAAATAAATGTAGCAATTTCTACTTCAGATGATTGCCCTGTTTTGCCTGAACTAACTAAGAAATAAGAAAATATAATCATTCTTCAAGATAAAAGTTTCGTAGACATTCTATAGAGATTATTTAAAGGAAATTTAGAAGCAAGAGTAATTAATTACAATAATTGCGAAAATCAGAATATTCGTTAATGCACATTTCTTACGTGCGAACAAGGCCCATAATTTTTTACTTTGGCAGGCTCCTGCTATACCGGCAAAATTTTGATTGATTTGTTCTCAAGATTTCCACTCCTAATGCATAAGAAAAACTACCGCCAGTTGCGGGCCAGAATTGAATTAAATTAACAGGTAAATAAATCACTACATCATCAGATAAATAAAACACTACATAAGTCAAAAAATAATACAAAAAAAACATTTCTGTTTAGTTAATAACGTCTGCAGAGTCTAAGCAACTTGACCCAGATGTACAAAGTGGACACGTAGTATTATCTATTGGACGTATAGGATTTTCTAATGCCCAGTCTCTCATGTGCAGGATCCATTCAATGTCATTCCAGATTTTACTGACGGCGAGAGCGGAGTCGTAAGATTATTGATTTTCCCGGCACCCCTCTCGCATTCTTGGACTCTGAAAGTGGGCGGGGGAGGAGGGGGGGCCCGACTGTCCGGTAGCTAAAGCTGTCGCAGGCGCCGCCGTAGCTTCGCATCTCCTCTGTGTCGACACATAATACCTAGCTGCCGATAACCGGGATCACGGGGCTCGATGCCATCATGAAGCCCGGATTTGTATATGTATTTGCCTACCTTTAAATAATGATGTATTTAATTGGGTGTTGTTTTTAAAATGAAAAGTTTTGAATTTTATTTGGCGACCCCTGTACAATCCTCACACCCCAGAATTACGCATTTGGAGCCTTGCACAGTTTGCCGGTTTCCTTTACGAGAGGCACACGGTAAAATAAATGGCTGAGGGCAGCAGAGACGTGGGACAGTAGAGGGGCTTTTTAGTCGACCCTCTGCAGGGTCCGACCATCGGTCACTCGTATATGCGGAATGACCGTACTGAGACTGGATGATATAGGACACCGAGGGACATCAATTCCAAACGAGCCTCCAGGTTCTTCTAGCACCAATTGCCATTGGACACTGAAGACAAAATGAGCAGTTTGTAAGTCATCGAATTCATTAGCAACAGCAGTTCGACCCGTATCACGGACTGTTCAAATTGAAATGAATTTAATATTTATTTTGTAATCATCAATGTTTCCATGATTATAAGTAAACAGAGAAATAATATGAGAAATACATGCTCAAATGTATTTCCTTCTTTATTCGGGGCAACTATTAACTAAATAAACATTTTTTAGATGAAATCAAGGAATAAACGAACATAAATACATAGGAAATTATAAATATGTAAGTCACACCATAGTATACAACGACAAATATGCGACGGAAATAAAGTTTAGACTTGTTTTAATATGCACAAACTCCAGAAATCTATGGACGGCGGAAAGAACTTCTAAGGAACAGTTTTACGAAAACGACGAAAGTGAAGATAGCAAAAACTCTGAAGCGGAAGCCACTCCTGCACGGATGTGGATTTTAACAATAAAGTACGTTAGTATTCAACATGTAGAGGCATTGGAAAAGGAATTTTGAAGTAAAATAGAAAAGTTTAGATGGAGCCGATCCCAAAATTATCTACGAAGCTATTAGAGGCTGGCGCCGACAGACAGCTAATAAATGCGATCAAGAACACCAGAGTTGAGCATGCGAGGCACGGTGCAACAGGGAATAAGAAACTATTAGGCCTAACACTGAAAGAGGTCATCGAAAGAAGACGGAAAAGAAAATAATTAATTAGAACACTGAGACAACGGGTATTTATGATGTTTATGACATTCCTATGTCGAGGTGTAAAAGAAAGCATTAAATGGAGGATTCATTAGAAGAGTAGTATGCATTTGAACTGCTGTTATATCTACGCTGTTAGAAAGAGAGCATTAATGCTTAAAATAATTAATTATTAATAGATTGTCCAAGATTTTCTAGAGTAAGTACAGCTGTTTATAAAAATTAACTTTTTTATCTGCTATTTAATTTATTAGTGCACATGACTGTATACACGTACATTAATATTTACGCACTATTGACAGCATTGGTGTATTCAGTGATGAGATATACATGTTTATTGAAGCATTAACTGGACACTACATGCACTGCTTCCATATAAAATACAAATAAAAATAATAAAAATTCTTAGTAATACAGGGTATCAGATAGTTCGTATAAAATAGGACAACGGCCGTCAGGGAAGATGATACTGTACGTGTACATCGTATTTAGCTGACCACCGTCAAATAAATTTAATTGAGGTAAAACGCAATTTTCAACTGAAATACAACCTTTTCTCAGAATTAATGAACAACCGAAAGAAAATAAAATAAAAGACAACATAATCAAATTACGTAGCAATGAAGTATTAACAGATTTTCCAATATAGTAGATACTTTTTATTTATATATACTTTATATTTGATATATTTAATGTTTGATACTACTTTAACTTTTTAAATTTTTAATAATTTAATTCAGGCATAGTAGCCCACGCATCACATACACACACAGTTTAGACAGTGCAGCAAAAAGTCGAATATGAAGAAAAATATCAACTGAAAAGTAGTCCCAGCCAAATTAGCCAGCACTAGTTTAAACACACTAGGACACTTTATTAGAAGATTACAAAATTCATCAATGAAAGAATTAAATCTTAATCTCTAATTAAGAGGAGCAGTATTGTAGAGCCATTGTTCGACCATTGAATATTTGTAATAAAGAATGATTTTAGACATTATTGTAACAGGATCGAAACATTTCGATCGTGCCTAATAACACGACGACCCTAATGCAATATCATAAAAGAACGCGAAATGTGCTTTAAAAATGTGTTCTTTAACATTCAGCGAATAATAACATTTAAATTTCACGTTTATTTCGACAATACATGTAGATGAATAATGGTTCTCTTCCCGTCACTGACATGCTATTCGACCAGGAAATGAACGTTAAACTTGGCCTTAGCCTTTTCCTGTTAATCAATGAGAAATCAGAATCTCATCGGGCAGGTAACAAAATCAGAGAGTCGTTTAAGAAAACGCTCACGCTTATAGAGAGCAAAACAGTAAGAGAAACAACTAAAAGCCTATAAATCGTCGTTGATGCGCCGCGGCAGACTAGAATGGTTACTAGCGGGGAAGAAAATGTTCGGAAGTCCAATCAACTAGATGTCACCACCGCGGGTGATGTAGCTAGTTCAAGAACATGGTGCTCGGACCAGGGCGTATTGTCACTTCTTCAATGAGGGGGATTACAAAAAGAAGAGGCAGCCTCTTGACAAGATGGATATAACTTTGGAAAAAAGATAATGGAGAGTAGGCTCAAATTCTAAGTGAACAACTGGCAACCTAGTTGGATCATTCCAACAAAGTCTAAGGAAATGAAGAATACCAGCGGAGAGTAAACTAATGAAGTCTTTCAAAGCATCAGTGGATTACTGAAACGTCCAATAGGGAATACTGAGGATAGCTTATAGATCTATCATTTATTCTTTCCATTCGAAACATGAGATAAATTTTGTTCTTGTTTATTAATAAACCGCTCAAGATTGTTGCACAATTTTGCTTTAAAAATCAACTTTGATTAGTAATTAGATAAGAAAGTATATAGACAACCACAACACTTATGGTTCGCCAATTAAACAGAGAAATCTCACCTCCTAACACTTGGAAGATAATATCAAATGCAAAACAAATACCGTCAATCATAGTTAATGCACAAGAATCAGAAGAATACCATTACTCCTACAATTCGTCCTTGTATCAATCTAGACAAGCTACTGTATATCTTCACTGATGGCTACTCGTACTCGTAATATGTACCTTTATTTTTCTATTGTTGTGCATGCTTATCAATGTTTGCTCGGATGTTGGCTTTTGTTTTATTTTTGTACCATTTCGTTTTCTAGTATTTAGTAATATTGAATGTATGTTGTTTGTCACTGATTTGGTGTTGATGCTGAAATAAACACATATCTATAAAGTTTAACCTTCAAATAAAGCGGCCTGGGGGATCTCAGGACCCCCCCCCCTCACTCTGCCCCACCAGGCGCGGGCTGAAGTGCGGCAACGATGTATTCAAGTCACGCTCGCGTCAGTCGGGCACTGACTCAGCCATTTCATCACCTCACTGGGCGCTCAATGCTGATAATCTCCCAACTTTTCCTCAAAATTCTCATCTCCTTAGAGCCAAAAACTTGCCCGTCCTGAGTACGCATGTAGAATGGTTACTTTAGTTACTGGAAAAGCGATAAGCCGTTGATTAAGTCAGTTTGACAGGAGTTGCGTTCTCCAAAGTGTTGAGCAGTAAATAGATAGATATTCGATTTGAAACAAAGGCTTGTCACTAGCCTATATTATTTTGTATGATACAGCACTGGTTCTACGTAATGTTGCTGGTTTTTAAATAGACGCTTTTGGACAATTCTAAAGATATAAATTCGCTTAATTTAACAGAAGTAATAGAAAAATACATTAATCTCCCAAAATAAGTAAACGCATAGTTTTGAATTACTCGGGCCAGTAATATTATAGAATATAGTATAATTGAAATTTTATATCTAAAATGCTAGAACTTTGACTTTAAATACTAATTACTTGATCTGTAAAATCAAAACTAATCTTTTGCTAGCATTGCCCTGCAATGTTACAATATAACATCAGTCTTAATACCTAAATCTTAAGTCCAACTAAGTTTAACGTCAGTTTCATATCATAAAATTATCTCGATGAAAGTGATCCTAGGTTTTGAAACAACTTTACTAATCTTCCATAGAAAATCTTATTAATCAATCCACTGGTTCAGGTAGTAATAGAGCTCTACTAGTTAAAGGCATTCTTAAAATAATATAATCCAGAACAGTATTACTATGATATGTAATATTATATGCTCGCAATAACAAAAAGTAGTAAGGATTTTTTTAAACTGCCCTATATACAACGCAATAGGATAAATATCCACTCAGTAATTGTTTTGTTACCTGCAGTTAGAGGAACTTAAAAGAAAACTATATATTGGCCTTCATGGTCTGTGTTTTCCGTTAACTCAATCTTTTCAATGCTACTCATTTCTATATTGTTCGTTTTAATGATTGATGTGATATATATAAATAAAAATAAATAAAATGTAATTACTTATTTCTGCAACGGCAGCAAGAATAAGCTTTGAAAATATATAGGCCTACTGAACCTTGAAATTTACACGCACGCACACAATATATTTCTGTACTGACTAATGGCAAGTCCAATCACATTACACACTCAATTAATTCTATCCTGCATTTTCTATTCCATTTCCACATAAAATGCTAAGTGACAAAGCTGAAACTGACAGTGACAAAGCTGAAACTGATAGTGACAAAGCTGAAACTGATAGTAACAAAGCTGAAACTGATAGTGACAACGCTGAAACTGATAGTGACAACGCTAAAACTGATAGTGGCATCTGATAGAAAGTAAACATTTTAATAATAAAACACTACTAAAGATACGATATGTACTTTATTCGTAAGCAATAAATAAAAATTTATAATCTGAAATATCCTACATGTATAATCCATAAATAACAATCTATACAATTATCCTGGCTGCTTATTATTCGTCACTGGCTCGCTCAATTACCATTATTAGTAAGATTTGTAACAATAAGCATCAGCGCAGCACAAATGAAGAAGGTTGCACGATGTTGTCGTTCTTTAGGACGTTGAAATAGCTAGAGTCGCTGTTGCCAGTCATGCTGTCATACCGGAAAGGTAGGACATAATTTCTTATCAAATTTCATTTACAGTTCATTAACTCCTCAAGTTGATCTTAATTTACTGTTTGCCTTTAAGATAGTACAATGCGCTTCAAGTGAAAGTTGACATAAGAAGAGATCGCAGACAACTCAGTAAAAACTTAGGTTCAAAAGGAACGTGAAGTCTCCTAGAAGACGCTTTGTTGCCCCATCCAGTTAAACTGTATCCAAGGGTCGTACAACTGCACAATATTCGACGGATATAACATTCCATGTCATGCTAGGTCGACGCTATTTGAAATATACGAGCGGGATCAAGCAGGGTGATAAATCAGAATGCTACGAACAGGGAATCCTATCTACAAGATGTGAAAGAGCGGAGCTTTAGGGGCCGAACCTACTTTTGAAATTTCTGACTCTCTTTTAGTCTTTCAAGCGCTATGTAGGTAAATTCAAACCATATCTTTTTAAAGTTATGAAAAATTTGTCTTCGGTTTTCATTTTAAATTTCTAATATAAAACATAAAACGATAAAATACATAAATAAAAAAGCTATAGTTAGTATAGACAGTTTTATATTTAATATATTAAATATAATACTACCAGCGACTAGAGCTAGTTAGATCAGAGAGTTTCTTTCTACCGAAGGCAGCTTAACTCAACCCCTCTACCTCGCTCTCACATCTGCTCAATTCGCACATTACGCCGAGCAAGAGAAGCAGTTAAAGGAAGGCTGAACATCGAGTCGGTACTGACCATTGCTCTGGGGACACTGGCCGCATGGTAGAGATACGGTTACAACATCGCTAGTCGTTCATAGTTTATTTATGACAGGAAGAGTATGAAAGATTGCAGGTCGATGTCGTGTATCAAGCTCAAATGAGCAGAGTTTGCACACACTGCTCGGTTATTTCTGCGGATGGTTCGACAGTGGTGGAGATTTTGTGAATGTGTGAAATTATTTCTTAGGTTTGTCGCTCTATCTCACTATTTTGGAACGAACAATAAATTGTTGTTTATTACGTCGTTCCTCACAGTAGAGGTTACTTTCAATTGATAAAGTATACGCTATGAAAGGAGTTTAAGGAAGAGTCCAAAGAAACATAGGATGCTTCGAAAGATACTATGTCCAAGACAATATAAAATGCTAACAAAGTAATCTTCTTCATCTTCTTTTAGCGTATGTCGCTTTTAGCGTATATCGTACTCATTCAACCATCGCTTAGACATCCTTTACTGTTGACTATGGCACGAGTTGCTGATGAAACTAATATGGCTGAGATTCTTTAAAGTAGCTGTGAAATTCAACCGACTGGTAGGTTCTATTCTGCCAATATTCATGTTTATGAAGTGAAATATTTCGACTGAGCGGGTCACGATGTATGTTGACCCTTTGCTCATGTAGGAGTGGGTTGCGCGTTGACTGAGCTGGGCTTTGAACCCACGCCAATTGCACCCGAGGCGACACTCTAACCGTTACGCCATATCCCCTCCCATTAAATACCAAGAAGGTAATAATACCTGATTAATGTTTAAACCCTATGACATCTGCAGTAAATTTGACTCAGCAATTGTCAAACCCAGAACAATGTTATTCCTAAATCACAAAATAATTCTTACGTAATTTACGTACACTGATATATAAAGATTAATTTTTATGTCTATAAACAGAAGAGAAAAAGTGTGCAAAATATGTAAAACAAATCCTCTTGATTTCATTCATAACCTCAATTTCATCTAGGCTGAATTGCCAAATTCGCAGAATAATGCAAATCATGGTTTGAATTAATTCTACGCATTTTGCAAACAAAATTTCAATGGCCATCGGACTTATATTTGTTTATCATAGTACTAAAAATACAATAAGAAAGTCTAATATAAACATTGGCGTAACCACCGGGGGGACAGGGGGACAAGTCCCCCCAGAATTTCGAGTAGGGTGGACACACATGCAAGTGTCCCCCCAGAATTTAGGCTCAAACATATACATGTATACTTGATTTGAGAAATATGGCGCGTTTTCAAGATCACTTAAAACTGTTTAAGCATTACCAGTTATAGAGACATTCCGTAGGGTGGTAAATTGATATGCTTCCATTGCATTTATTATTGGAATCTGTAGTTGTATAGTGTACGCTGAGCGACCGATGTTAGTCGAGGGTGACGAAACATAGAAGAGTGCCAACTAACTGGGCTCAGCGGCTGGATAAAACGATATAGGTCTATCTATAGGCTGCTGCTGTTTTCCTAGGGAGGTAAACATATAAACCATTGAGCAGAGGCACTGAAAAACCTCCTCTTCTATAATTCCTTTCATCATTGTCTAGTTTTCTAGATTTAAATGAGAATTTGCACCGTTTTGGACCTTCTTTTTGCTCAGAGACTTGGAGTTATCTCAATTGTGTTCGATGTTGTCATGGACGACAGTAGCACTCTATTTGTTGTTATGTTAAACAGAATGAAAACAAAGTTCATTTTTATCAGTATGAAATTTTTCACATGGGCCTAATTGTGTCCTCCCCCAGCTCGTGGTTACGTCTATGAATATAAAAATCATAGTATTCAAACAAAAATCTACAAATATAGAATAAGCTATCATTTAACTAGACGGATAAATCTAATCTTGAAATTGATAAGTAAAATTAAGCTATAAATAATTTCAAATAAATAATTAACAACGTTTAAAAACTGATATAACGTTGCAAGGATTTACTTGTGTCAGTATTCGAAGAGCACATTTACGAACAAAATCAGCTAAATTAGCTTATACATGTACATATTGCTGCACGCACAACAATCTCTATTATTAATTTATAAAAGCAAATAACCATACGCTGTCTGTATCCGGATGTAGTTTAGCAATAATTGGTTATATTAAAATATATGTTTATTTCCAACCGTCGCATTCAAAGTTACTGAATTAAGCATAAAGTGCAACTCTCCTAGAACCATAATTCAAATATCTATTAACGGTTTCTCTTCCGCTATCCACTGAACCTCTGGGATCCTTCATCTTCTGAAAGTGTATGAGCTGCTAGAGATTGGCTTCTACTCTGATATAAGAGACAAATGGTGACAGAATGTCGCATACAGGTGGGTAAATGAGTCGGAGCTCATAACTCCCCAGTTGGGTAATTCATTTTGTATATACATGTATAATGAGCACATTCATAAAAGTTATCTGCTGCAGATTTTTATTTCGTTAATCAGTCAATCGATTTATTTATTGAACGTCCGGTACTGAGTGCACAAAGACCACAAGAGAAAGAGAGAGATCATTTATCGTAGTTATAATTCTATTCCAGTTTGCGAGATCGTATAGAGCTGCCTAAGATCTGAGGAAAGCTGTCCAGCCCAGCAAGAAACTCAAGACAAAAATCAGAATTCCTCATAATTTAAAGAATTTGAATCATAATAATTCAGTGATTAATTTTTATGCCAGTCAGTTGACGAGCATTTAGAGCGAAATGTAAGAGTACTAGTATACTCAGTTCTCTATTTGAACCGGCCAGAGAGTAAATGACTCGATAATAACCTATGAAAACTGTTGTATAAGATCATCCAGCCTGTAATTCGAATTAGAGACGGGAATCGAACCGAACCCGAACCGAACCCTAAAATCTAGAATTTTGACCGAACCGAACCGAACTCGAACCCAGACTCTGACCGAACCCGAACCGAACCCGAACCCAGACTCTGGCCGAACCGAACCCAAACCCACACTCTGGCCGAACCCGAACCGAACCCGAACCCAGACTTCGTCCAAACCGAACTGAACCAAACTTTTGGAGTTCCTCTCTTCTTCACCAGCCTGACATTAAATAAAGATAGTAAAAACAACACAAATCTAGTTTTTGCATTTACATGTCTTACAGCATTTAGCAGCATACATTCAGGTAAGGCTGGTTCCGACACAAATTTTAAAATGGTAGCGGTACAAAGGAATGGTAGAGGGAAGCGAGACGGGCCTACAGAAGATAATGGATAGTCTGAATGATACGGCATTAAAATATGGAATGAAGATTAACATCAAAGAGGCAAAAGTGATGAGAGTATCCCATCAAAATCTGAAAATGCTTGACTCAATCTAGGTGGATTTGTTCTTGTTAAATTCAAATTATGAATTTTTTCTAATTTTAGTGTGCTACCTTAATATTTTTGCAGCCAGATTTACAAATAATTATATATGACATTCTATATGAGGTAAGGCTTTCTGGAGTAAATAATTTTGCACCATAGCAATGCAATAATTTCATAACTATTTTCGCAACTTCATAATTGATCTGAGAGTTTAAAATTTGAAACCCTAAGGTAAATTATGAAGCTTATTACTGGTCAGTTGATAGCAAACGGTGTATATTATGATCATTTTTCTATGGAAGTACAAGTGTTTACTAAATCATCTTTATATGACATTTTTATTTTACTAAATTGCACTTTGTCTCTGAAATATTGGATCAAATTTTAGCTAAGACATTTCCACTTAATTATAAAAGTATCTAATATATAAGTCTATAGTGACAATAAAAATTTTAAAATTAATGAAGCATTCTATTTGTTCGCTATAATCAAGGAAAATATTTTAGATACAAAAATTAAGCTAATTATCTATATTATGAACATTTGTTGGTCAACTAACAATATTTTAAGAAATGTACTGGAATAAATACCACTTCTCTCCTTTTTCATTGTCATATTTTTATCCAGGTGAAAAAATGTGGCAGCTGTTATGACTTAATTATTTTTTAAGCATATTTACCATAAACCATTTTAAACATATTTGTCATAACCATAATTATTCTAAGTAAAGTTAAACAACTGCAACATTATCCAAACCAAACCATTTCGAACTCGAATCGAATTCTTGCGAGTTGGAAAGCAAGCCGAACCCGAACCGAACCGAACTTTCATTTTCACCGAACCGAACCGAACTCTCAAATTGTCAACTGCTAACCGAACCCGAACCGAACCGAACTTTCATTTTCAACGAACCGAACCGAACCCGAACTCTGGAAATTCATAAAATTCCCATCTCTAGTTCGAATGTCTCAGTTACAATGCTACTAGGAAAATGAGTTATAGTACTAGGCTAGACCCTATTTTCAAAAGTTCACTTTTTATATTTTTGACATTGTGGCTTCGAAACACACAAACTCTTGATCAAGTCAATTGCATTCCAAATATCTTCAAACCTTAGGTCGTCACACACACACAAACACAGACGCACACACACACCCACAGAGAGAGAGATAGAGAGAGAGAGAGAGAGAGAGAGAGAGAGAAGAGAGAGAGGAGAGAGTGCAAATAAATAAGTTTTAAAACTATTTAAAAATAAAGGCTAAATGAGATTTAGTCTTACTTTGAGAGTTTCGTATAACCGGATAACATTCGGATGCCTGAGTGAAGCCATTATACGAGCCTCTCGGTGAAGATTTGCTCTCAAATACTCGTCCTTTATCTTGCGTGTGTCTATAATCTTAACTGCCACCTGAGCAAAATAAAAAGCAACAAATAAAGTATTATAATTATACACAGATTATATATAATACTTAAAGTATTGGTAACATTTACACTAGTACGGGAACAAGAAGTATAAAATATAGGAGAAGTAATATATATATATATATATATATATATATATATATGATATATATATATGTATATATGTATACATATATATACATATATAGATAGATAGATAGATAATATGTTTATTTTTCAGCAAAGACACAAAATGCATGATCGACATACAATGCATCAACAGCAATTCCTACATCTATCGCGAGAAAAATTGGTCGTCAGTGAAGATATAGAGTATCTTATCTAGCTGACTACCATGATAATTATGTTACTTATAGTATATGTATATATACATATATTTAATATGCAAAGAATAAAAGAAGCCTAGATAAGGATGTGATAGCGAAACCTGATGTGATAGGCCTTTGATACAGAAACACGATATGATAAAAGAAGAAACAAAAACCGAAGCAGCAATACGCAGCAGGTTTGGTGTAAAATAAATGATATAATCTAAAAATAATGAAAAACCTCGATATGAAATTAGTCACATAGACTAATTTTGGTACGGTAAACTATCTATCAAAGATTGAAGACATGATATATCGAATTTCACAAAATTCCGGGCTTTTCACCTAATAAATAGTCTCAATCCTTATATATATATATATATATATATATATATATATATATATATATATATATATATATATATACACATGTATATATACATATTTGCTCACTAATCACTTAGCACAAACTTATTCTCTTATACAATTATTTACATGCTATTTACAATTATTTACAGACCACAGATCTGTTAATTCATATTTAACGTAAATTTTTCAACGAACACATTCAACACTTTCCTTAGTATTCGGCCATATGGATTTCGAAAAGTCCGAAAATCTGTCGCAATCTAATTTGCGCCTCTTTTCAAGTTCACTTTTATAAACTATGCAGCAAGTACTAAAATCTACGGTTGATCCATTGTTGAAAGGTGATGTTTTACTGAACAATACAATGCTAAGAGATATATTTTATATAATACCTAATATGCAGTGTAATTTAAAGTTTGCTATGGAGATCTAGATAGGTAAGATGTACTTGTATACATAGTGATTTATATACTATGGACGTCCTCTACAGTACGATGTGGAAAAGAGGACGACACATTATCAGACCTTCTGAACTATTTTACCATCGGCTAAATGTCCAAACGTCCAACCCTCCGACCAGTCAATACCCGAGCTACAGAGATTAATGATCGAGCATTAGAAAGAAGCATCTGCGAGAAAACTGGCCCGAAGGTAAATATGGATTGCCAGTCCCTTTGACTAGATATTACACTCCCCGGGAGGATGTGTACTTCACATCAGCGCTGAGAAAACGAGCAGTTTTATTTATTGACAGCAGAGTTCGTGAAATTTTTATGAAGTTTGTCAAAAGCTAATGTTCATCAGCCTACCCTTTTACCCGTGTCGCGTCCGGGTCACTGAAGGATAGACCAATCACAGGCTGCACGTGTCGTAAACGCGACAAAGCATTACGATTCAGAGCAACGTTAGAAAGTGCATGCGATTGGCTCAAGAAATTACTGCACAATTTTCTAAGACACGATCCTAGTTAAACTGGCATTCAAGGGAGGATGACGGTGATGATGATCTCAAAATCTAATATTCATCAGCCTACTTAACTAACATATCATAGTGCTATGCTAATATCACTATGCTTTGTCGCTTGAATTAACGTATATTTGCGGTTAAGGCTAGTTACATGTAATTTAAGAATCAAAACTTAAAATAGATAATACCGTATCTTTGATATTGAAGTCTTTCAGTATTTTAATACATGTAACTTATAGTTCTGTCACCTTTATTATTGTCATCAATGAGCTTTGCTACACGCTGTATTCTCTGTCTATAGCACCTTAGATATTCAAATATGTTAGGCATGTATTTCTTAGACTGGAATTGAGAACTGGGTCATCACTCAAACTAGTACGACTGCTGGTTTGGTTCGTCGGTCAGTTGCAATGGTCAACCACGGCGATGATCCGAGGTTCGACGTCTTAAGAAGAGCCCTATGGGAGTCTGATTTTGACATTAAGCCCACTAAAAAATAATAATAAATAAGTCACATTACGTTTCATAGTCAAATCATGTTAGTAACTATAAAAACTACTAGTACATTATAATAGACTGGGCACTGCTGAAAAAATAAGGTCTTAAACTTTTAATTGAGGAAAGAAGCCATTTATCAAAATATATTTGCTGCATAATCATTACACTGATTTGATTTAGGGGTGAGACAGATGAAAATAAACCAAAAGATGTGAGCTAAGTTGAAAAAGAGGAGATAGAAGGAGGAAAGAGAGAGACAGAGACAGAGAGAATGAGAATAATAAAGAAAACGAAATAGAAAATCATATAAGAGAGTGAGAGATACATTGAGGATAGGGAGGGGAGACAGATAGAGAGGTTGAGGAAAAACGACAAAGATAAAGTAATACCAATTTGAATACTAGAGAGAAACAAGTCAAGATAATTTGGACAGAAATAGTCACGATTAATTTATTAGTTGACTCCAAATAATTCAAGAGTATACCACTTTTACGCACTCGAATAAATTCTTAACAGTGATTCACTGTTAAGAATTATATTTACGTCACATATTAATGCGACGTAAGGTGACGAAGCAATAACGAAGGATTACTTGCATTCCCCTGTGGAAAATAGGAAGTGCAAGTGTTGGAAGGAATGAAGTTACAGATGTGGGTATCAGAAGTAAAGGGAGTACTGAATTAAGCGTTTTCTAGCTCTAGATCAACTGACCTGCATCGTTTAAATTCTCATTTTCTCTATCTAATATATTCATATAACGAACCAGTTTGGGCCTGCTTAATATACTTTATCCGCGTCCTGTGGACTAGTGTAATATTATATACCGTACTGGCCTGATTAAGTAATTCATTTTATAGCACAATCCTTGAAACTACAAAACAAACGTTAAACTTAGTTTATACATTTTTCTTCTAAACATGGCTCACACTACTTTCAGACTGAAGCATCTCCTGAATCACTGTGGGGTGACAGACAGGATAGCAAGCTCGCCCGAGAAAGAGTAGACGTAGATTCGAATCTCAACCGGGCCGCCTCTGACAGTATTCCTAGTGATAAAGAAATGAACGTTAAATTACCCTTGTCATTTTTTTACTAAGAGTTGGACACTAGAGGGGAGATAGATCTCTGATGAGAGTCGCTTGTGTCGCAAATGCACGACCGATCAGTGTGTGGGCGGCCTGAATCAGATGATCAGCGGAAAGCTGTAGGACTGATTTTCATTGAATTAACGCTTTGTCGTCTCTGGCTCTGTTTCCACGAATCTTATCGCCACAAATCTGCCTTCAAATGATGAAGAGAGAATGAAGAGATTTCTCCAGACTTAGAGTGATCAGTGGCCTACTAAATGAAACTAAGAATTTAATTTCTGACTTTCAATTTTTAAGTCGGTGTTGTTAAAGGTTAGAGCCTGGTTTAGCCTGGTTTAGCCTAGTTTAGCTTAGTTTCATCACTAAAGGGCTCAAAGTATGTAAGTCAACTTTTTAAAGTGAGTAAATAATCTTTAATTTTGTTTTATTTTATTTCAATTTTTAATCGAATAATGGTTCCTGTATCATTGAATTATATTATTTTTGGAATTAAGACTTCTAAAACTTGACAACAGTTTTTAATATGTGTTATTCAAATTCTATTGTGCACCGAAGAGTAATCCAGTGATAGACTCGAAATATTAGTCATGCAGTGAAAGCAAGTTATTACAGTTTGAGAATTCAAACATCTTCGCCGTTCTTTATACACTTTTAAGCAATAAAGAGGTTATCGGAAAGAGAAAAACTACTAATAAAAGGCATTGAAAAAAACACAAGGATAAAGATAGTGAAAACATTGGTTTGGTCGACAATTCACACAGTGTGAAACGTGGACATTAGAATGAAGATATCCTGAAACTAGGGGCATTGGAACTGTGGTCATGGAGAAGAATAAAAAAGTTAGTTGGAATGACAAAATTACAAAAGAAAAAGTTCTCGAAAGAGTCGGTTTAGATAGACAGCTAATAAATGTGATAAGAAATAGAAAATAGAAAGAAAAGCTGGATAGGACATAATACAAGGGGGAGGGTTTGCTAAAGGATATAATAGAAGGAAGAATGCAAGGGAAAAGAGTTAAAGGAAGATCGAAACTTGGGATGTTGGATGATCTGATAACAAATTCATTTACAAAAATGAAAAGGAAGGCTGAGGATAGAATTGGTTGGAAAAGCTATATGCCATGGACCTGCCGTTAGGTAGTGCACTAGGAGAAGAAGTAGAAGCAATAAAGAGAAAAATTCTCGTTTTGTGTCCTGACCAATGTAGGATAGATTAAACGTAAATAGCATACGTCGCAAGAAGCGATTAAGCAAGAATTTGCGAAAGCAAAAGGAAACCACCTCTGAAACTATTCTTGTGAAAGCATTAAGCTACATTAGAGTGAGTATTCGACGTCGCCAAACGTTGAATAATGGAGGAACGCTTCTTGAGGAGCGCGAAAGCCTACTGTAAGTGCCTTGGACCAGCCACTCGATAGAAAACTAAAGAGAGAGATAGATAGAGAGTGAGAGAGAGAGAGAAAAAAAAGAGGGAGTGAAAGAGAACAGAGTATTAACAAAACAGAGCTTAAAAATTCGTGCAACTACAGTCCGCATTTGTCGATAAGGAGATATTTTCTAATTATATATTCTGTTAGGTATGTTAGATGATTAAAACCCACTCATATGTGGACATGAAGAGGAAAGCGGAACACAGAGAAGAGTGGAGGTGTTATATATCATGGACATGCCAGTAGGCAGTGCACTAAGAGAGAGATATGTTATGTAATTATTTAGTGGGCTTCAAATATGGCCACGGATCAGTACTCCAGTTCTTTATTATCAAAGCTGGGTCTGCAGTGTTAACCAACAAACAAAATCACACCCTGCAACTGGAGCGACAACCTATCGTATTATTTATTTATGAAATTATTCGCTTCCTACAGTCGCGTAAGTGCTGCTTAACGATGCATTTTATATTGTAATGCACGATAGTTTGCCATTTTATCGACTCCATGCTTTTCCCTCTCTCTCTTTCTCTTTCTTTATCTCTCCCTCCCTCTCTCCCTCTTTCTAGTTCTCCACAATCTCTCTATCTCTTCTTTCCTTGCGTTATCTGTCTATCACTTTCGTTTGAGTATACCTCCTCGCTTTATAACAATATTTCTTAATACATCTCTCTTCCTCGGTTTAACGTTTCTATCTATCTCTCTTTCTCTTTCTCTCTCTCTCTCTCTCTCTCTCTCTCTCTCTCTCTCTCGTTCTACTCCTACAATATTGTACTAATAAACCATCTTATTACACATTTCCTTAATCTACGCTTACATCTATTCGGTCGAGAATAGGTCAACACATTCAAACATTTGAATTAAAAGTAAGTTTAGTATCTCCTGAATCCTGTCTACAAGTTACTGAAACAGTTACTAAGATGTTGCAAGCTTACAACAGATTTGATTTTCTCAGTCTGCAAATATTATTTCATGAGCCGTAAATTAAGTCCATACAACCGCAAATGAGTCACAGAAATTGCGATTTGAACTTCAATTCTACCAAATATCAAATGTAAAATATTGTTTTACTAAATAGCATGTCCGAGATACAATTTCTTGCAGTTTCTTTCGACTCCCCGAATTCACATTCAACATAATCCGTTTCAAATACTTTACCTTACACATACTATAATGCGACCTAACGCATGGAAAAACTGAATTCCGAGGTAGTTTTCTAATGTGTTCTTCAGATTCCGGTCAGCTCTTACGACACGCTCAGTTTATGGTTAGTCTGTTCTTCAAAGAGACAGAGAGAAAGAGAGAGAGCCCGTATGCCAATAGAATGCGTCTTTAAAGTTATATCAGTGCAACAGTAACTCATATCGATTCTGCCTTAGTTGAGCTTTTCAAGATGTTTCTAACTTTCTAATGTCACAGGTAACAAAAATTGTAACTAATACAGAAAAGCCTCGGATAATAATGATAAAATTGTTGGCAAGTTTTGTAGCAAAAAACTCAATTGCTCATTCCTCTTTTATATATATAACGATGTTAGAAGAGAAAGCCGTCATATACAAAGCTATACACACAAAAAACCTATACATTATATGTATACATATATCATAGTATACCCCGTGTTTTGCTCGGGTGTGGTTAGACCACTGCAGAATAGGGCAACCGCAAACAATCTGCAGCGTGTACGTAAGAGGCGACTAAGGCAGGAGCTGAGGATGGCAAGAGGGGACCCATCTCACCAAGAAATATTCCCCCAGGATTAAATGGTAATTAATCCACCTAACTGAGGAAGGCAACGGGAAACCACCTCAGAAGCTATACTTTTCCCAAGCCATGGGCTACATAAGGTATGAATAAGGCTTTGTGAAGGGATTAACTTTATTAACTTGTTGATCTAAGGAGTGCTGTTATGGAGCGAGAAAGCAGACTTGAGTATGAATATGTACCTTGAACCTGCCACTTAGCAGTGCACTGAAGAAGAAGAAATCATATTATGGGATTATTAGAAAAGTAGAAATGATTATACTTTCTGAGCAAAAGCAAAACTTGTAAAATATAAAAACTGCTTCTAGAAAACAATTTAGAAGTATAGCTAAGCATAGGAGAGAATTTGAGTATTGCCAACTACTCTGAACTTCGCTGTTGTAGAACCTGCGTTAAAAAATAAAAATCTTGATGCCAATGATTCTACAATTCAATCTCTAATCGCTCTTTAATTTCTAAACTTTTATAGCATATTATATCTGATCTGTTATACTTATAGATTACATCTTCCTTGAATGCTAATAATTTGCTGTCACATTGTGACTCTGCGTATAGAGCTTTCTTCTCTATTGAGTCTGCACCTCTTAGAGACTTCTGACATATCCATGGCTATTGATATCCCTTCTGAGGATGCTTGATCTTAGCGCTGCTTTTGATACTGTTGACCATGGAACATTACTATCTAGACTGAATAAATCCTTCCGTGCATTTAACATGGCCCTTCATTTATTCCACTCCTAATTATTTGATCGTTCTCTGGTTAATTCATCTGATGGTGTGGTTTCTAACTGTTCGTCTTTGACATATGGTGTACCACAGGGGTTTGTTCTTGGATCTATCTTAACTGTGCTATATACAGTGATGACCACAAAAGTATTTTAAAAGTAGATAAGTATATTTCAAATAAAATATACTATTTTTCTATTTTAAAAATAATTATAAGAGTATTGTAATTTATTATTTTCAAAATACATTTTTAAAGTAGTTTCAAAAGTATTTTCATCATACGTTTAAAAAGTGTTTTGCCCATCACTGTCTGTATACTGTTCACATTCTTGACATATATGATAATAATGGTCTAAATGATCACATATCTGCTGGTGATACTAGGAATTACTTACATTTAACTCAAACGAGGTTGACTCTGATATTACATGTACTAAGTACAAGGCTATTCTACAGATCTTCAGTATTTGATGTTTAATAACAAACTGGTTCTTAATGCATCTAGAACAAAAGTCATTATCTTTGGCTCTCAGCGACAGCTCGTAACAGTTCATATAACTTTAACTATATTGGGTGAAGCTTATGTACCTACCAACTATTCTGAACACTGTTCGTAACCTTGGTGTAGTCTTTGGCTCAAACTTGACCTTTGAGCAGCATTCAACTGCTTTTTGGTTTCTTTCTGATTAGAAAGCTATGGCGCATTAGACAAAGTTTGACTGATTTTCCAAAACAATTCTTCTTCGTGACTTTATTTCTTCAAGGCAAGCTTTCTGCAAAAGCTTAAGTTGTATTACGTCTACAAATGATAAAGGATTCAGAATGCACGATTAGTTCTTCGTGCTAAGCGCTCTGATTCTGCCTCATCTTTGCTACAACAACTTCATTGGCTTAAAATTTCAAAAAGCATCGATTTTAAATCCAACCCGACAGTATTCAAATGCCTGCATAATTCAGACCCGGTAAATCATGCTGATTACTGTATACCAATAAGTGCTCGTTCGGTAAGAAAAAACTTGCGAGCTGTTGAGTCAGGAAAGCTTGCTGCTCTTAAATGTCGACGATTTCTTATAATGACAAGTCATTTCCTGTATCAGGTACCAAAATGTTAAATTTACTTAAAAAATTTTATAAAACATTCTGATTCACCTTCATCGTGACTTTTTAAAGAATATTGAAACGCATCATTGTAAGATCCTTCTCTGTAAATTCTATTCTCTGATCTATTTTAAATATCTTTCAAATTTTTGGCATAATTTTAGCTATAACAATGTATGATAGTGCTTTGGCTTTGTAAAGATAGACTACATTTCACCAATAAATGGTATCTTCAAACAAATATTTTAAAAAAGAAAAGTAAACGAAAAGAAATAACACTTAGCATACATGTACAGTTAAGCTATGCAAACCTAGCAATTTACAAGTGACAAACAAAAGCAAATCAAAGCAATCAATTATTAATTAGAATATTCAATATGTAGCATTTTTTATGACGATCCAAATTTTTAATCAATTATGTGTATTTTATTATATTGTTTGTATTACTGTATGTAACTGTTTTGAACTATAGATATTAAATTAAATTTAGAGAATAGTCATTAAATAACTATAGAAAACCAATTACAAATCATTTTGTCAAAATCATAATATGTGCAGGAACGGAACAATTTTTAATATAATAAATATCTTGAACGTTTTAAGTAGTGGAAGAGGTACAGTGTGGAATGAGAAATATGATATGCAGCTTTATACAGCTCGACTTTGCTTCTCAAGAGAATAAAATTAATAACACTATGTCTATAACAAACAGACACATTTTTTAATTAAAGAGTTTTAGAACAGAAGATTTAGTTGACGTTCGAGACCCAAATGGAATGCCAATTGGACATAGGCCCTAAATACATAAATATTAGATCACTATACTTTGAAAGAAAAATAAATTAAATGTTTATCCGAAAGCCCATGTTTTCGGCACAATAAAACTACAACAATGTTAGCATAGATTTGAATTAGCTTCAATGTTTTCATTGCAACTAATTTTCAACTGCTGATTCAAATTCCAATTTAGAGTAGTCAAGGCAACGCTTAGAACCCGTCTAGCTACTCTGCATGTCTCAGCTGCCGCAGATATCTTGAAGAGACGGTGTCAGTACCCCTTCCACGATGGCAAGATAATATTTTCACATTACTTTTAGAGAAATGTGGGACATAATCACTACGTGCCCCCATCAAGACCGAAATACTACTTTAAGATCATTAATGAAAGATAGATAGATAGCCGCTCAGTGCTAGTTAGCACTTGTTTTCACCTTAAGTTTTCCAGGCGAAATGAGAATCAAATTGACCGTAGACGCCCCCCGCCACGAAACTAGTGCCCCATCGAGACTGACCCTGCTGTCTAAGCCTCTAACCTTAGCATAATAATCTTAGAAGCGAAAGCAGACCCTCGAGAGAGCGTTGCTGAGAATCCCTCAAGAATTCAGCAACGACTGGAATACGTTAAGGCCTGGCACAATAATTGACATTTAGGAAACTTGTAGAAGCGTCTAAAAGATTGCACTGAGCTCTGCCATTGTCATTGATTTTCACAAGCGTGGGGTTTGCCTCTGACACAGAACATAAGAAACCAAAATCATTTAAGTAGCAGCGTTATAATGACTTCTGTACCGAGTAACCCTTGTATACGACATGTTGTATTAGCAATGAAACAATACAGGGCAGACGTAATAATCGCTCCGTAAGACAACGAAAGACATCTTAGACACGTCGGTATCACAGAATACTCTAATACTAAACTGTGCTTGAGCTTGCTTTAAATATGTTAGAAATGTGCAATGGGGAGCAGAATATGGTCGAATGAGGCATTTAAAACTGATAAATAGAATGATTAAAAAATAAACAATAAGAATTTGTTTATTTTAGGATTGGTATGCAGTAGGATTAGATTCCTATGTTTATTCGCAGAGTACTTATTTCTGAATGAGGCAGTATGAAGTCCTTCGTTTTTGGCACTGTCTTGCCCATTGTTTATTAGAAAAGATCAATTATATAATATACATTGCAGTATAATTTCGAATCAATTTATATTTTTAAACCTTCAATGAACTTTATGAATAACAGTGCCACTAGTTTAGTATCAAAGCCAAACTTTGCCAATACCTATTTCAAAATATGATTAATATTTTACCATATTCTCGTCCTTACTTTGTCTCCAAAATAAAATGTTGGTGACATAATTGTAAGTTTTTTCGTACAATATTGCAAGTTGGAAATTAAAGCTGAAATGAAAGTTTATTAAACGAATCTTGACGACTTTCTGTTTTCCCTATTTCACTCTATGATGACAAATGAAACAGCAAGATGACGTTAAACCTATAAACCGATTAGACCTATGCTCAGTATTAAGAATACCAGAGACACAATATTTTAATCATAAAGAATGGAATTTTACTTTTACTTTAATATACAAATTGAAATTGGTCTGCTGACATAATTTTTATGCGCATAGGAATATAAATACTATCAAGCTTATACGTTTTAAGAAATAAACTTAAAACATAAATTTAACCAAAACCGCTTTTCATGGAAAACAACTCAAGCTCTATTTCACTACTACATTCATTGTGTTAAACTACTATGGATTCATAATCAATACGAGCTTGCAAAATATATATTCATTTCAAAATTCTTTAAGACGGTTCGATACATTTCCATCTCACAGACCAGATTTGCCTCTTGCTTATCATAAAACAAGCGCTGTTGTACCTTTTAACTGCCAGATTGACTCTTATTTTACAAGTATCTAGTTACACAATTATATTTTCCACGTATCAACCTTGAACGGCGGGAATGATATCTTACCCGTAGAACCTTTAGCACAACTAAATATTTTTTAAATTCAAAGCAATTTCCGTAAATCGTATAACCTCCGTATGGAAACGCATACTTTCTACACACGACGATAAATTGAGATGAAGGAAGCGGCTGGTACTGAAGCCAGTTATCACCTGAATCATCATCGATACCGGCACGATCGGTTCAAACAACGATTTAATTGGTATTCTCCCCCCAAGCTATTCGATGATCAGGTAATTTATTAATGGACTGCAGGCTTGAGAGGTTCGGCAGACGCTTAATTTTTAACAGGTTCACGTCGCTGCCTTGTCTGCCCTTGCGATTTTTTCCGACAGTCTATCGTGATAATTCCACGAACGTCTGAAATTTTGTCGCAGTTATTAGAAGTTTACTGTTCTCAGAAAATCAATCATCAAAATAAATGCTAAGTTATATTTTTCAATCCCACGAAAAAATCGTGATTGGTTTTAACAGTAGATTCTTAATCTCTTGAAAGTTAAGTTACTTCAACCAAATACATGTAAAAACTACGAAAATGTCAGCTTTGGGTTAGAAAACTATTAAATTAAAATTTAAGCTGCGTATGTCCCAAGACGTACCTAAGAGAGACGTGAGTAAGGCTTAAATATTAAAACACATCAGCAGCTATTGTATACTTTAAAATAAAATAATGCATACCATTGAATGTGCCAAAAATTAAACTGTTCCAATTTAATCAACTTCATGGTCTAAAGATTTCTTAGGTATCTCTCTCCAGTGCACTGCCAAGTGGCAGGTTCAAGGTACATATTCATACTCAAAGGCTGCTTTCTCGCTCCATAAGAGCACTCCTTAGATCAACAATTTAATCCCTTCACAAAGTCTATGCCTTTTCCATACCTTATGTAGCCTACGGCTTGGGAAAATTATGGCTTCTGAGGTGGTTTCCGTTTCCTTCCTCAGTTAGGTGGATTAATTACCATTTAATCCTGGGGGAAAATATTTCATGGTGAGGTGGGTCCCCTCTTGCCATCCTCAGCTCCTTTTTAGGTATAAAACCAGTTATATATAAGAACATAATCGGTTAAATTGTGGAATATTCTCTCTGGTTACAGAGGAAGAGCAACATTTATTAAATTTAAATTTGACGTCAAAACTGACAAAAAACTGACGTTAGCCTTAGCTTTACCAGTTTATAACAACTAAACCTACCATCTCCTCCACGAGGATTCATCAGCGACAGACCCTGAGGGGTAAGAGCCGAGTGGCCTGATCTCTTGTTACGCTTCGACACGCCGTGTATAATAGCCAGTGAGAGACATATCAATTCTCACTGAGAATTGATATGCTACACCATCACAAACAAAACAGAACAACTAAAAATGTTTAAACAACAACATACCTTTATTTCAGTCGTTTCGTGAGTTGCCAGTTCTACGTGCGCAAAATTTCCCTTGCCTAATACCACACCATCCATTACGTACTTTCCAATTAGTTGAATCTTTTTTCCCATTGCTCCACAGACTGGGGGATGGGGAAGCCCCTAAGGGCTGACTGGCAGACGGTAGCGGGCTCCTAGGGCCCTCTCTCGCTCCAGGCTGACCTTATCATGGCGGCCCGTCCCCCAAGGACGGCGCCCAGCCTTCTAATGCCCCTTCAATCAGCGAGTCGGTAAAAATCTCAAAAAAATGACGAACATTGCTTCGTAAGTCCAACACAAACATTTCTATAATATTTTGAATAAATCAGTCTACATATTGAATTATATCCATTGAGGTATCCTTAGAGTGCTATGTTTATTCTGGTTGTTCTGTAGGGTATCCGTTAGCTTTCCTCCTGGTTAAGATCTGATTTCAACTGCAAAAGAGTCTGCTACATCATAACGTATACGTTAATATATAGTAAAGCTGGAAAGTAAGTTAGATGTACGAGATAAGTGAGATAAATATAATTATTCAATGAGTAATGTTTTAGAAATACAAATTTCTCTTTAGTTAACATACAAATCTTGTTTACAAATATTAATTAATATGAAGAAGCAGTTTAGTTCCTTATCTTAATATTTTAGTACACGTCATCTGCTAGATACTTGTGCATCCAAAATCGGCTTCATAAACTTCTTCAAAATTTAAACTTTACCTCAGCAATTATCATACATACATAGAACACCGTCAATGTCCACTACGAGAACTTTGTCAAGTAAATTTTTACTATTGTCTTTAATGAATATCGTAAATACTAAACAACTATTCATGTATGTTACTCTTAATTTTAATAGATCTGTTATAAAATAATCCTTTTCAACTAGATAGGGTATATATACCCTATCAACATTTTCAACTAAATAGGGTATACTGTATATACCCTCTTTGATGACCTTGTGCTTATATGTATACTTGTACGTGTACTTCAATAAACATAATTCTCTCTCTTTCTCTTTCTCTCTCTCTCTCTCTCTCTCTCTCTCTCTCTCTCTCCTTTTAGAAACACTTAGAAAAACGTGTATCCTCGCAGTCTTCTACTCAGTGCCTGAAATCTTCAAAGGTCATAAATAAATCAGAATAACGTACAAATCAGAATAAATCAGCATAAATCAGAACAAATCATAAAAAAGCATAACAAATCAAAACAGATTATAACGAATCAAACAAATTAGAACAAACCGTAACAAATCATAACAAATCAGATCACTGTTACATAATCAAGTTTTTCTATCCCTGTTATGACACGAAACCTCAGCTAGTCTATTTACTGCAAATTAGGTTAGCTTTTGAATAGCAGGTAGATTTTTTCAGTAAATTTCTATTATCAGCAGGCTTTGCCTAAAAATTGTTACCTGTGAACGAATATAGAGGAAATCAATGGCAGTTCAATTCAAGCAAGTCTTGCAATGCACGAGAGCTAGAAAAGCCCAATAGGTTATTGATCACCGGTCGTACTCAGCAAGTCTATCTGGAGTTAGTGAATGATAGACAGCGCTACAGATCTTCCAATGATTAAAAAAGGTGGAGAGCTTAATTAAAATAGTGTTGACAAGAAGCGACAGCATTTTTTTAAATTAGCTTATTTAGAGCTCTGGAGAAATAGTAGGCTCACGGCTTAGATTACTGTTTGACTTGTTATCAAGAGTGGTAGTTGTAATAACTGTTCTACTATCTGATCTATTAGGGAACTAAAATTTTCAAAATTGGTTGTAAACTGCAATAGATATTCGAAATCTTTCGACGGTTTTGAAAGCCATTATTTCTGAGGTAAGCTTTGTCAAAAGCTTAACAACTACCAGTGTAGTAATTATATGATCAAATTCAAAATCTCCTGAACTTAACAGGCTCGAAAACATTAGAATTACAACCATGCTTCTCGACTCACAATCATACTTTGGACTGATTTGCTGGATTTTGCACCGTCGTTGAACCTTCTTTTTGCTCGCCGGTTTGATTTTGTCTCAAATTCTCAATAGTGCTCGATGTTGTCATTGATGACTGTAGAACTCTAATTTTTGATATGTTTTGTTATGTTCAGTTACATGAATACAGAGAGTGGTATGAATAGTTGAATCATACGTAAGTAAAGAAATTATATGCAATTTCTTATATCATGCAAACAGTTGCTTAAACAACCTAATCGTTAAAAACAAATGTATTCAGTGTAATAATATGTAATAATTTTAATGACTTGTGATCAGTGAAATTAAATATTGGCCTAATAATTGAAATCATATCTTTAAGTAATCGTTGAAACGAAACCATACTTAATCCTTGTAAGCAAAAGTATTAAGTAATAAATTTATATACATGTTTGTAATTATTGCAAGAACTTCTAATCATAGAAATAACAGAATTATAAATAATCACTAAAAATCAATCATCAGTGATCGCTCTCACAACTGAACTCATATGTAATTATCGTAATTCTAATATGTAGCCAATGACAAAAACCCTAGGCTTACATACTAATATAAATGTAACGGACTATTGCAATATCGTTACATCTTTTATTACTAAACTTCTTTGTTTTTCACTTCATACTGCTCTTATATTAATGACTACAATTTTAAAATATCATGAAAGTTAATCATTATAATGTACTTCTGCAATTACATATAGGTATTTAAATTATAAAATACGTTCTTTGATCATCAGCTATTATACTTATACACAATTGTGCAAAGCTAGACATTTTAATATGCTAGCACAACTTAGATTGTAAGCATCAGTAGCCTAAGGCTGCTTTCACATTTAGAAGTTTCCTAGCATGAATCTAATGTCCATCTGAGTGATCACAAGGTTTGATCCAGATTTTACATAATTTCCTATACACAAATATAAATGACAATTTCACTTAGTCATACATATACATGTATATACTGTGTATATATATATATATATATATATATATATATATATATATAGACTATATAGAAAATTTTATATAATGTATATACCGTATATATATATATATATATATATGCGTATAGATTGGCTTACTGTATATATATATACTGTATATATATATGCATGTATATACTGTCTATATATATATATATATATATATATATATATAGTATCTCTCTCTTAGTGCACTGCCCACTGGCAGGTCTATGGTATATAAAGCCTCCACGCTTCTCATCATCTAACATGATAGACCACTATTCTTGGGGATTCAGAAGAGGTGGAACTCCTATGGCTTCCTCAGCTTCGACTAACATTTACTGGGCAGGGGCTTACATATAGGAATGTACGGAAGTGCACAATACAGGTATTTGGCCAGACGACTTTACCAAGTGTCAGTGATGATCCCAATTCCAAAAAAGCCAATGATGAAGAGTGTTCGGATTACAGAACAATCAGCTGCATACCTCATGCATCGAAGATCTTATTAAAGATAGTAAACAATTTGATAATAAAGAACTGGAGTACTGATCCGTGGCCATATTTGAAGCCCACTAAATAATTACATAACATATCTCTCTCTTAGTGCACTGCCTACTGGCATGTCCATGGTACATAACGCCTCCACTCTTCTCTGTCTTCCGCCTTCCTCTTCATTTCCGCATATGAGTGGGTCTTTAAATCATCCAACATACCTAATCTCGGCCTGCCCCCGCCTCTTTTCCCTTCAATTCTACCTTCTATGACATCTATTAATAGACCTCCCCCCTTAGGATGTGTCCTATCCAATTCTTCTTCCTATTTCTTAATACATTTAGCAGCTGTCTATCAGTATCAACTCTCTACAGAACTTCCTCATTTGTAACCTTTTGAGTCCAGCTAATCCTCTCCACTCTTCTCCAAATCCACATTTCCAATGCCTCCAGTTTCCTAATATCTTCCTTCCTTAAGGTCCATGTTTCACATCCATACAATAGCGTGGTCCAAACCAAAGTTTTCACTATCTTTATCTTTGTGTCTTTCTTTAGACTTTTTGTTAATTGTTCCTTTCTACTACCAAAGGCCGCTTTTGCTTGTGCAATCCTACTGCATATTTGTCTCACATTTCCCATCATCAGTTATAGTATGACCCAAATATTTGAAACTCCTTACCTCTTCCAATTTCGTACCATTTATTGTGATATAAACTTCACCTTTATTATTGGACACTCTCAAAACCTTGGTCTTTTTTATATTAATCTTCATGCCATATCTTAGGGCCGTATCATTCAGCCTAGCTGTCCAAGGTCGAACATTTGGAGAAATCGAGCGTACATTAAATAACGATCTGTTGCTGATGACTAAATATCTAAAGAAATGGCGTCTCATTCCAAGCTCCACAAAAACAGTCACAAGTGTGTTTCATCTCCATAATGCTAAAGCTAACTACAAGCGCAATGTGTATATGGATGGTATACAGTTACCATTTGATCCTCTACCGGTTTATCTTGGTGTAACGCTGGATTGTACGCGGTCGTTCAAGGAGCATTTGAGTAAAACGACAGAAAAAATAAAGTCAAGAAATAATCTGTTGCAGAAATTGGCGGGAACAACATGGGGCGCGGATGCAGTCACATAAAGAATATCAGCGATTGCTCTGTGCTATTCGGTGGCTGAATACTGCTGTCCATCATGGGAACGTTCGCCTCATACAAAACTCGTCGATGCGTGTCTCAATGACTCCATGAGCATAGTTTCTGGGACAATCAAATCGACTCCAACGCCGTGGCTCCCAGTTTTTTGTAACATACTGCCTCCTCATATCCGTCGTAAGGAGATAACACACAAGCAATTACAGATGGTCCGTGAAAATCATGCCCTCCCTTTCTCACTGGAGTTGTCTAATCCTCCTCCGAAAAAACTCAAATCTCGATATCCTGTTTGAGAGATACTGCAGCAATGTGATCCCTTGGCGTCTCTGTCCCAGTGGAGAATAGAGTGGTCAATCGCTGATGTTAGAAACCACCATTTGGTTCAGGATCCGTCTCAAGCGCTACCAGGAATGAATCTCTGCAGAGGAAGTTGGTGCCATTTGAATCGCTTCCGATGCAGAGAAAGTGAGTTTCGCTGGGGTATTTGTGATTCACCGCTTTGCGACTGCGGCCAATCGCAAAACATGAAACATATCGCTGAGGAGTGCCCTTTAGCCTGCCTACCGGGAGGACTGTCTACGCTAAGTTGCCTAACAAGTGAAGCAACTATCTGGATTAACGCATACGCTAAATAAATAAAATTCAGCCTATCCATTATCTTCTGCTATCCAATCTCGCTGCCCGCTACCATTCCTTGGTCATCTGCAAATAGTATATCTTGTGACAAATTCCCTCCTACTTTTATTCCTTCTTCCAAGTCTTCCATGGCTTCCTCCATCATTGCCTCAGCGTAAATGTTAAACAGCAGCGGCGAAATGCTACAACCTTGTCTTACTCCACGTCCTATTTCGCCTTCTTCTGAGTATTCTTGTTGGATTTTGATTACTGCTCTTTAATTCATGTACAAATTCAAAATTAGTCTTCTATCTCTCCAGTCAATTCCTATTCTTTTTAAAATATTTATCATCGTTATCCAATCAATCCTGTCAAAGGCCTTCTCGAAGTCTACAAAGCATATAAAAACGTCATTACCATATTCTAAGCATCTTTCCCAAAGAACCCGCATTACTCCTATTGCTTCTCTTGTGCCGCATCCTTTCCTATAACCAAATTGTGTCTTGCTCAGTATCATCTCTGAATGCGATTATTTACTATCTTTAATAAGATCTTCGATGCATGAGGTATTAAGCTGATTGTTCTGTAATCCGAACACTCCACAGCATTGGCTTTTTTGGGAATTGGAATCATCACTGACTTGGTAAAGTCGTCTGGCCAAATGCCTGTACTGTACACTTCCATAAATAGCTCCATTAACTTTTCGAGTGTTTCTCCTTCCAACATTTTCCAGAATTCTGCTGGGATTTCATCTATTCCGGCTGCCTTACCGTTCTTCATACTGTTAATTGCAGAATAAATTTCCTCCTTCATTAAATCGGGGTCCCTTTTATCGTCTTCTATGATATTCTCTTCTTCTATTTTAAAATCCTCTTGAACTGGTTTCCCAGCCTTATCAAGCAATTCCTCTACATTCTCTCCATCTTTCTTTTACCTCTTCCAGCTCTGTCTTCAATTCCCCATCTTTACCCATTATACTAATGTTCTTTGCATCTCCTTTCTTTTTCTTATCGGTTCTTACCAACTTTCATTTACCCCTGTTCTTTCGTAGTCCTTCATTTCCTTAACTTTTCTTTCCACTGCTTCCTGAAACTGACTTCTTTTCTCGTTCAATCCGTTCAAATTCCATCTCTTACTGCTTTTCTTCTTAAGTATTTTCTTCAGCTGAAGCCCTACTTTTGCCATTACTAGATTATGGTCTGAATTAATATCGGCTCCTGGATATGCCCTTGAATTCTTCACACTATTCCTGTACCGTTTCTTTATCAGAATATAATCTATCTGGTATCTTCCCTCGTTTCGGTGCTTCCTGGTTTCTTCCATGTGTAACGCCTTCTCTTCTCATGTTTGAATCAAGTGTTGGACACCACTAATCTCATTCTATTTCAAAAGTCAACCAATTTCTGTCCTCTCTCATTTCTTTTTCCTAGACCATATTCCCCAGCTTCATTTCCATCTCTCCCTTCACCCACCACCGCGTTCCAATCCCCCATAACTATCACTTGATCTGTGGCTTTTTCTCCTTTAATCATTCCTTCTATTTTTTCGTACATCGCTTCAATTTCCTCATTCTCTGGGGCTGATGTAGGCATGTAGATTTGGATAAACACCAAATCTACTGGATCTGCTTTGATCCGCACAAACATCAGTCTGTCACTGCACTGAAGAATCTTTGTTACTCGTTCACTTAAATTTCTATCCAATATTATTGCTACACCCTTCTCCCTTTTATCTCCTCCGGGGTATATAACCCTGTACCCATCACTTATAAAATCTCCAGTTCCCAACCACCTTACTTCACTCATCCCTAGGACATTTATTTTCCCTTTCTCCATTTCCCTCTTTACATTTTGTAACTTTGTAACTTTCCCCTTTCACTCATAGTTCTCACATTCCATTTGCCCACACTTATCCTTTTAGGGCGCATGGAATGTCCTCCTGGTATATCTGTGGGGCACCTAAGGTGCCGTCTGGCCGTGGGATTCTTACCACCCCCTCCCCATTTAAGGGGTGCACGGGATTGGGGGCACGCATTTTTGTCGTGATATACCATTATTTTCTTGGGGGATGTGCTTATTGACGAGGTGGGCTCCCTATGCCTTCCTCAGCTTTGACTGACATTTACCGGGCAGGGGCGTCAATCCCTGAGAAAATTATTCTGTTTACCCGAACTATCCTGTTTACCCGCAGTTATATATATATACATATATATATATATATATATATATATATATATATATATATATATATATATATATATATATATATATATATATATATATATATATATATATATATATATATATATATATAATTATATATATATATATATATATATATATATATATATAATTATATATACATGTATATATATATATATATATATATATATATATATATATATATATTCTTGTGCTTTGTCCGGGACACTAAAAATAGACGTTTTACTTTTTCGTGCAGTAAAAAGCGACCAAGCAAGAACTGAAGAAGGCAACGAGAAGCTACCTACTTAAGAAGCCATATTTTTCTCACATTTTAGGCTGCATAAGGTAAGGAGAAAATGTAGCCTTTTGCAGGAGGATTAACTTAAACTGTTTGAGTGCTCTTTATGGAACGTGAGAGCAGACTGTGAATAGAAATATATACCTTGGACCTGCCACTTGACCGAAGACATTAAATATAAAATATAAATATATATATATATAATTATATATAATTATATATATATATAATATATAATGTATATATATATATATTATATATATATAATATATGTATAATATTATATATATATATATATATGTACATGGCTGGGGCCAGTGGCGACGTCGGTAAAATATCCGACTACGGATCAATATGTCTGGGTTCCAATCCTGCATTTTCCCGTCACTGGTATGGCTTTCGAGAAATGAAATTGAAGTTAACATTGACGAAATCCGTTTATATATATAAATATATATATAATAATAATAATAAAGGTTTAACGTCCGTTTCCTCATCCAGGGATGATGTCAGGGACGTCATATATGTATGTGTACATACATATGTGTATGTGTACACATACATTTAGATATATACATACATGTATATTTAAGATGTATATAGATTTAAGATGCACATACTTTTAGATATATACGTACATGTATATTTCCCCGTCTTGTGCTCGGGTGTGGTTGGACCACCGCAGAATTGGGCAACCGCAAACAATCTGCCGCGTATACGTAAGAGGCGACTAAAGGCAGGAGCTGAGGATGGCAAGATAGGACCCACCTCGCCATGAAATATTTTTCCCCAGGATTAAATGGTCATTAATCCAACTAACTGAGGAAGGCAACGGGAAACCACATCAGAAGCCATATTTTTCCCAAGCTATAGGCTACATAAGGCATAGACTTTGTGAAGGGATTAACTTGTTGATCTAAGGAGTGCTCTTATGGATCGAGAAAACAGACATTGAGTATGAACATGTACCTTGAACCTGCCACTTGGCACTGCACTGAAGAAGATATTTAATAATAAATTATGTTCTAGCATTTAAAAGAATACTTAAATAAATATCTATTCACGTTACAAGGCAGATCTAAGATACACACATTTGCAATGATCGCCTGATTTCTAATTCTTCTAAAGCTCTCCAAAGATCAGTTGACTCTTGTTAAAGTCATAGCTTCTTACATGGTTTCCCATTCTCTTTCTCAGATATTGCCTAGTACTTCACTAAGATCAGAGCAGTACACGGCTGTTCTACTCTATAATAACCTAGATCCAACGAGGTATAATATATCACTATCTCACTCTCTGTCTATATTAATATATATAATATTCTTCAGTTGGCAGGTCTATGGTACATATTCCTAGACAAAGTGTGCTTTTACGAGCAGTAAGGCATTCAGTTAACCACATAGTTGGTCAAGTCACCTAGGCTATGCCTAAAGCAGCTTAACCTCATAACTGCGAAAGATGGATAAAAAATATAGAACGGTTAACTGCACGTGCCGTAAAAGTGACTAAGCAAGAACTGAAGAAGGCAACGAGAAGCATCTAATTAACCTCATGCAGAATAATCATTCGTCAATTACGGTTGATATTTATCAAATCATCTAACCAATCAATGTTGATATTTATCAAATCATCTTATCAATCACATCTGATATTTATCAAATCATCTTATCAATCACATCTGATATTTATCAAATCATCTTATCAATTACATCTGATATTTATCAAATCATCTTATCAATCACATCTGATATTTATCAATTGTCAAAGCTTCACAATTTGACCATCAGCTGTTTCTTCTAAAGCGTTTTACTCCACCGCTTTGAAGAGAAAGAAGAGTCCATACCTTATATACTGTCCACGTAAAACAGTTACGAAAAATAGTTTTTGTAGTGACAATTCTACAGTAAGGTTACAAAAGGGTCTTGGTCTGTTTAGAGTAGGACCTTTCTGTATACGAGATATTTTTGCAAACTTCTGGAATAGATATGTTGGCTTCAGCGTCAATAAGCTTAATACCTCTGCCGCAGGTAATGACAACATCAAACCACGATTAATGATTAATCAAGACTAAGAATATCACTTGCTTTCCACGGACATGGGCTACGAGTTCGCGATTTTGAGAACCTCTAATTTGCGGGTCCAGAACTTACGCTGACTTAATAATTTTTGTATCCAAAGCCTTATCGTCAATAAATTGATATCATACAACTGATATTTCCAGCTGACTTTAATACTTGCTAAACATCCTTTAACTATTAAACAATTCATTTTGAAAACTTAAAAGAGCAAGAATCGCTGAAACAGTTAAAAAGTGTAGTGAATACGTTATATGCAGAATATTCGAAATAATATAAACGCAGTATCCATGGGCCTGAAGCTATGAGATACTCCAGAACAGGTATCCGAATTAAATTTGAGATTATTTCTTATATCTATTAGATTATTCCAAACTGCATCGCGATTTAAGTCAAAGGTATGAATGATGGGCTAACCAAAGTTAAATACTAATTTTCTCAAGGTTATAAAATTAAAATAATAAGATTTCTATATTGTTCACTCTTTTTTAACTTAACTCTCACAACCGACTGTTAATAAATCTTATTACACACAGCTTCTTAGGGCAATAATGTCATTGTAGTGTTTTAACTTCATACGGTGTCATATGCTTTAGTAAAATTATAATAGCCAAAGCGGCTGACAGGCTTCCAGCTACCGGCCAGTGTAATTAATCTGAGAAAACAGCTACGAGCCGCAGCAGCGAGAAGATCTCAAGCAGCTGCACCAGTAGTTGATGTAGACCAGAACAGCTTCTCAATATTGTCCTATTATAAATTTAATTTATATTTGTATAGTAATGACTAACTTTAGACTATAAAATTATTTATCTTCAGATCTGGTCATACCCTCATGAAACTCAGCACAGACACGTGTTGCCGACGAAAAGGAAGTTAAAACTGAGATTCTAGTTCATCGTTATAATTGAGACTGTCGCGGGAGCCTTGACTGTATTCAAGCTACTTTCAGCAGCTGAATGAGCTCTGCTGGGAATATGGTAGAGGTTGAATACTGAGCGATAACGAGTCTGACTGGAAGTGGCGAATCCACTTATGTTTATTTAAGGAGGTTGAAATCCCTACCTGACGGATTGATTTAATTTTCTTCTACTGAACTAATAAACGTAATTAAATGTAGAATATTCTTGAAATCCGTTAATTAACAATAAAATCTTCAATTGTAACTTGCAGTGTCAATTTAATTAAAAATATTATCAAACTTCAGAACATGACAACTCGAAGGTCATATAACCTATTGGGGCGGCCTCTGCTCCTGAGTACAGTCTGGTCTTTTGACAGCAGTAGCTAGAGCAGATGATCTCGCAGTCTATGCTATTGGATTCTTTCGTAAATCTTTAGAGACGGGTCAAGACTGTAGACCCTGGGG